>JAKGSA010000184.1:219623-300841 GCA_033558755.1 Philaethria dido
TTACAAATATTTTTTTAATAAATTTTAATATATAATTCACTGGTAAAAGCGGCGGTTGTGTCACTTACGTCTAGTTATAATCAAATCTAGTAAGTTAAAACACAATTTCCGATATCTATTAGACTGAGGGAAACATCTTGAGTTCCGATAACAATGCAATTAATTATGCACAACCAATGTCGTTGTACCTTGCAATATGGCCGCCATAGTAAATGGTCGATTATTTTTCATCCTTATAACCGCATAGGGTAGGCAGAGAGAACATAATTTTCACTCCGTTCTCAGAACAGGTCAAGTGGCAGAACTTACCTCGCACTTTATCTAAGCGGATCAATGCGGGTAATACATCTTATTTAACATTATATTAATAACTAGGTTATACTATTAAACATTTATTTAAAAAGAAAATAAAAAAAAAACAAAATTTCGAATATTTTAATTCTCTAGCTGTATACAGTTAACCTTACCTTTTGTTTTAAAATTCAATAGTTACATTTTTCACTTTCTGTATAATTATTACATGAATATAAACAGTAACAAAATTATATACTTACAGGGTTAATTATACGCATCCATTATGCGTACTGTCTCTTTTGACAAATGTATTTTAGTCATGCCATCGAGTACCCACTTTAACTTGGTAAATAAGCTTACAGCATTCTTATTTTGTTTATACTATTTTTTTTTACCTTTATGTCCAAATTTTGAGAGGTAGAGGTAGAAAGAAATTAGTGAAGAATCACTTCGTTCTTCCCTAACTACAATACCTACCCGAACCTACCTGAAGTCATAAACAGGAAACGAAATAAAAAAAAAATATGCCCTTCAAAATTTTACATAGTATTATTAACAAGGTAACAGTTTTATGAGCAATTTTTAACCAGTTCACCAAAAAGGAGGTTTTCAATTTGACTGTCTTTTTATGTGTGTTACTGAGTGAATCAATTTTGATGGTTCTTTTTTTATATAATTGCTAGTGCTTCGAATGTCCCATTTAAATTTTGTTAAATCTGAGGAATGCTTTTTGAGATATTGTACTTTTACTTTTTACTGTATTTCATTTGAAGTCGATTTTGTCAACATCTTAATTATATACGTATTATAATAGTGTCATAAACATACAACATTTTTTTTGTATTATTTTTACTGTATTCCACTTCTGACGCTGACTCTTTGAAAACTAAAAGCTTCCTCCCCTGACTTGTTACTTAATCCAACAATTATTTAAATTTACATACTTACATAAATACATGCACAGCTACATGCTGTATCCCGCATATAGAAGGGTAGGCAGAGAGAACCTACTGCTAAGACATTCCGTTCCCCGCCGAATTGAGGCATTGTGTGCTGAGTGGCGGAACTCAACGCCGCGCATTTGCGTTCTTAACAATCACAGGAAATGAATTTAAATTTCAGTGTTCTGAACTTACAAAATAAAAAGTTTTTATTTAATTTGCCTTGCTAGTTACAAAGTGTCAATTTAATTTTCCAACATCTTTCTATACAAGCTATCCCCAAGCAATCGACCTGAAATTTTGCACACATATTGGGTTTTGATGACAATATACAAATTTAGCCATCGGACATTGTTTTAAATCAAATTTACAGTATGCTATAAAATTATTTACATTGTGTCTGCACGCTTTATTCCACAAGCAGAATAGTTAGAAATGACCTAGAGTCCAGACACTTTGTTTGCCACTTTATGCCCGAATTCGATTTGATACATTACGTGCTAAGTGGCAGAACATAATGTCAACACATTTTTTTTACTAGAATGAAGAAATAATAATAATACTTTTCAAAATATTAGAAGTTCATACTTCTCATACACCAGTTGTTGTTTTCTTTTGTATCACATTTATACGTGACTACAAGTTTTACGGGAAGTGTCTTAAAGCTACGGAAATTTCGTACAAGCGTAGATCAGCATAGTAATGATTCAAACTATAGATTTTCCACCGTACCAGGTGAGTACCGTTACTGATTGAAGATAAGCCGGTATCGACTTACGCTACAATCAAACTGCACGTTTTTAGAAGTGGAGTACAATTTTTACCTGTAAGTAAACTACTTCTGTAAAGTTTATTTCCGATTAGAGTAAACTAGCTATATAGTTTTTAGATTTACGCTCTATCCCGCACACAACAGGGTAGGGAACCGGAAGGGTGTTAAAACACTCCGTTCTATAAAGTTTTTCGTTTCCTTCTTACCGCCACTAGAACCTAGTAGTACTATTATAATAGTAATAATGTATTTTGAAAATTGATTTTCTACTGGTACATATTTGTGTATATATGCGAATGGTTGCGCCGTAGAAAAATGTATTGCTATTAATAAAAAGGATCTAAAGTACTGATGTAATTCATAAAGAAATATGATAATCTTCATCATTTGCTGTAAATGAAAAGACAGTGATTTATTTCCTTCCAAACATTATTGCAAAGGTTGCAGGTTGGTAGGGACCAAGGATAAGAAAATATTTTATTTGAACCAACTACTACTGTGGTTAAGTCCGCCTATGTTGGAGCACCATAGCTTTATAGCTAACTAAGCTTTTAGAGTAAATTTCTTTATCGCACCTATACCTATGGATATAATTATGCATACAAACTTAAAAAAAACATCTTACAAATATTTGTTACAAATTTAAAGTAAATCATAACTCTACTTGGACTTAAACGTGATAATTATAATTATTATTCTTCATAAACAAGTCTATTTTTGTATCAACATAAAAATAGCTAGCATTTCTTCTTACACAACATACGTTTTAATGCAGAAATTCTGAATAGCAACGTTAGCCTTAACATTTTCATACAAACCGTGTATAATGTGAAAAGTGTATGAAGCAAACAGACGTACGGCTGATTCAGTTGCGACGTCATTTACCTGCGTCTTTGGCTAAGTAGAACGATGGGGGATTACTATTCAATATGAACTGTTTGGGTTATAAGTTTCTGCGAATTCAATACTTTTTGGAATAGGAATGAAATAATTAGCTACAATGACTGTGTGATATTCAATTGTTTATGCTGACTAAATTTGAATTTGAAGTTTGTTTAATTTCTATTTATTTGTAAACTAGACATTCATTATTAGACAATTATATTCGAACGGATTGTTTTAATACTTGGTTCTCTGGTTCCATCTGCCTGTAGGCATGTGCGGAATACAGCGTGAAGCTAGAAAAAAAATATCATGGCCAAATTACACAAAATCTTCTTAAATTGTTGCCTATGTATTGTTTTGATGTATTAGCTATTGCAATATATTGCTAGAAAGTTTTATGTAAATCCTTACAGTAATGTTTGCGTGAAAGAGTAAAGGCGTTCATCCATCCTTACAAACTTTCGCATTCATAATATTAATACAATAAACAATATATATTTTATTTATTTATTTCGTTTTATATCTATTTACTAGTATATTTTGATATAAACAATTAGGTCACTTTTTATTTTCTGTATGTTATTCTGAAATAACAAGATACTTTAACTCCGCTAAAAGTAATGTTAAGAATGATATCATTATAATGAGTCAATCTCATTTTCAAACGAAAGTGTTATATTAAAATAATAATGAATGTTACTAAGACAAATTTATTTTGAATAAAATTATTTTAGTTGTCATTTCAAAAAGTTCATTAATTTTTTTGTATGAATCACCTTAAAATATTTAACATTTTAGCATTTGGCTTCTTAGTCTAGCCACGAGACAACATTGTCTTGTAACAACTTTCTTAAAGAAAGCAAATATTGAGTATAATAAAAACTTCCTTCTCGATTTTTTATTAACCCATGTGTTATAAATAGCATACGCGTCGTTAAGTCGATTTCAAATTAAGAGTTTGTAATACATTTATACAATAATATACACTTTTAAGCTTTGATATTGAGTAATATCAGTTGATTTTTTTTAATATTTGCATTGTCTTCAGAAAATTGAACAAGCAACATAAATGCGATAACCTGTATTTGTAGTCTACTGTGTTTTATAAGCGTAAAGAATAAACGTAGAACGTTTTGTTATCTAATGTGAAAAAAAAAAAAAAATATACTGACAGGGGTGTAAAAATTTTGACTCAGTTTAAGTTAAGGTATGTGAGGAAGTGCAAGAAACCAATACATTTAAACCAATACATACACTACCATGTGTTCGACATATTCTTTTATACAAAGTTACATTTACGTTGGTAAGGCAACGTATATTTTACGCGTCAATGGATCTAGCTGTTTTTTCTACTCTCGTCAATCATAAAGGCAGCTAACCGCGACGCTTGTGGATATTCTATTTAAATGCTTTGAGCGGGTTAAGATGTGACTGGCAATTAAGTTATATTTCTTTCTTTTTTATATTATTTTCTAAATATGAAAAACCCAGTGATCCTTTTGATTTCCACGAAGACAAACAGTCACAGAAATTTAAAGCCAAATTTATTTCTATTCGCCATGATTAGAAACCTTTATTTTACTTAAAATAATGGTTTTAATAAAAATATTCATTTTTTATTGCGCTTATCAGGGTAGTCAGAGAGTACCTAATTAGTTAGTACATTGCGTGTGGTGGCGAAACTCAGCCGCGATTTGTTTTAACACTCTGTCTCAAATGGGAATCAGATCTACAGCCAATTGCGTTTAGTCACACGATGTGTGCTACGCTACTGTGATTTATAATAAAAATATTGATGAATATTTTAGAAGAATTTATGAACTAAATATCAAACATAAGGCTGTAGCAGTACGAAATAAACGGATAAAGTCTCAAGTTGGTGTTAGTCACAGGCGTCTATGCCTACTGAGTATAAAATTACCCGCTTTCCACAGCAAAAATCCTTTTCGGTATATTTGTAAGGCTTCAATTAGCTGAAAGCCCATGTTTACAGTTGCTATTGCCGTTCGCTTCAACTTTGAACCTATATTTTCCTATATGCATGGAATCAAACATTTCGTTTGCATTACGCTGATGCATCCTATCGATTTGTCAATATCAACACCTGAGTGAACAGCGTACCTGAGAATATGTTATTTTATTAAAAATATATATATTTGTATGCATTTTATAAATAAAATATGAATATATTTTTTTAAATATAATTTTTGAGTTATTTTTACATTTTTTGTATAATATTTTTTGGAATAATATTTTTTGTAGTGTGTTATTTTTTTGAATAATATTTTTTGTAGTCTTTATTGTTTTGTATTTTACAAAATGAAACTCTGTATACAATTTTGACATAGTATTTGAATGCTTTAAATTTCTTTTATATTTTGCCTTTTTTTTACATACATACATAGCTTCAAGCTGTATCCCGCTATATGTAGCAGTGTAGGCAGAGGAAACCTAATGTTAACACTCCGTTCCCCCACTTTCCGTCGAATTGAGGCATTGCGTGCTGAGTGGCGGAACTCAACGCTGCGCTTTGCCTTGTTACCAAATCCAAGAAATGAAAAAATCAAATTCCATCCGGAGTGGGAATCGAACCTACAACCTGTCCCGTTTACAGTCGCACGCTTGTGCCTCTGCGCCAAGACAGGCGTTTCTTTACAGTTTTCTAATATATATTTTTTTTAAGCGTAGAAATAATTTATGAAAAATAATAATAACTTATAATTTAATTACCACATTTACGTCATAGCGCAACAAAACTTTACGACACAACGAAATTAAATATCCTTCTATCTTTATTAGAAGAAATGGAATACTTGCTGAGAAACTAGCAAATAGATTAGGACAAACATCACGATTCATACAAAAGTTTCTCTTGCACGAATTATAACTCAAGTTGCTACTGCGCTCTGCAATAACAACTTACTATATTTGACCGTTCCCCGACGATGTCAAAAGTAATTTCTTCTGCTAACATTATTCTAGTTAGTATATTATTAATTTTCTGACACAATAAGGAAGTGTTTGACTATATGAAATGAACATGGGTTCGAATCTCAATCGATGTAAAAATTATAGATAATGAATTAAATTAAATACAATTAAAAGAGACTAATAAATTAAATTGTAATTTATAAAAAGATAACGCGTGGCGGTAAGTTCTGCAATTTAACACGTGATCTCTTGAGAATGGATATATCTTCATTCTGGACTTTCTCTAGCTACGCTTTGCGGGATAAAGCGTCAAATTGTAAAAGTAAAAAAAAAAAAAAATAACTTAAAAAATTTACGTCTTTACCACATCAGGTTTATGCTATGAAAATATTATATTGTCAGAAGATTCGGACACATATGCAAAATGTGTCAAGCAAATCGGACAGCAAAAAGTGGGTCAGAATAGCATGCCTGGTTTTTTACATTGATATGTAAAAGCGTTTCAAAAGTATTATATGGTTTCCCCGTGTTAGAAATATAGTGAAAATAGGATAGTTAAGTATGTGAAATAAATAATAATTCCAATTTTACTACAATATAAACAAATTTATTTATCAAAGAGCTAACAGAAAAATGCATTTTTCATAATTGTTGTATAAAATATGAATATATTAAAGTTAGTAATTTAGGTCAGAGGGCGTGTACTGTCATGGTAGAATCGAACACCACAATATGTAAATGGCTTCTGCTATATTATTTAAATTAGAAATTATATGAAATTAAATCCATGCATAACGAGTATATCACGTGAAATTCATTTTATGAATCATGACAGCTATACTTATATATATTTCTAGTTCAGTCTAACTCCAAATTGCAGGTGTAATGGTGTAATCAAATTCAAATTGAGATATAACAACTTTGAGTTATTATCACGTTCATTTTTTTTTCGACTTTAAAAAAAGAGAAGGTTGATAACCTTCTCTTCGCCTGTATTTTTTTTGTTATGTATATTACTACTCAATTTTTTACTGGGTTAACCAATTTTGATAATTTTATTACTGTATGATAGCTTGTGCTTCCGATGTTGTCTGATACCATATTTTATTATTGACTATTTGGTATTGACAGCTTCAGTCTTGTTCCATATAGCAGGAAAGGCAGGGAGAAACCAATGTAAATTGCGTATTGAGCGACGGAACTCAACACCTCCAAACATCTTCTACAGTCAGACCCTGTCCCACTGCAATGTTGGTGAAATTAGTAATAACAAAACCATTAAATACTTGCTCAGAAACTTACAAAAGTAATTTTGAAAATAAAAATATTCTCTACAGAGATTATACTTTCAAAAGTTTGCGCTTTTAATTTAAAAACACTAACATGTTGAAAAAGTTTTATTTTTAAGCTTAGTAATTTATTTTTTAGCAAAAAGATATTTAATTTATTTAAAAGAAAACATCGATTATCGAAAACATCGATATTGTTAATTTATATACACAAGGTTTAAACTTATAAAGTTAAATTAACTCATATATTTTTTGATACAGGAAAGGTTGCGTTAAATATATTACAGGTACATTAAGATTAACTCCTGTCGTGGCGCAGAGGCACAAGCGTACGACTGTAAACATGACAGGTTGTGGGTTCGATCCCAACTCCAGGTAAATAAATTTTCATTTCCTGGGTTTGGTAACAAGGCAATGCGCGGCGTTGAGTTCCGCCACTCAGCAAGCAATGCCTGAATTCGGCGGAAAGTGGGGAACGGAGTGTCTTAACATTAGCTTCTCAGGTTCCCTCTGCCTACCCTGCTATATGCGGGATACAGGTACATTAAGATTTTATAAATTCACATGTTGAAAATAACAGAAAGTATAATATTTCCTTTCATTGTAACAAAGAGCAAACAGTTTTCTAAATCGATAAGCGTGCTCGTACGTGAGGTTGAAGCGCTAAAAGAATTGTTTCACTAAAACTTTCTATATTTCACTTAACATGAAAAGAGCTCTGACACTGAAAAATAAAGTTTGATCTGCTAAATTGGCTGAACAATTTTAAATTACTTCGTCCTGTAAAAGTGTTAATATTGAATTTGCTATTGATTAAATTTATAATAGTTTTGTATTTTTTTTCTATCTGTGCTGTTATTAGATATCGATTCGATATTTGCATATAAGCGTCTATGTAAGAAACGTTGTAGAATGAATCTACCTACACAACTTACAAAAACCTGTTATGTGCAGAAAAAGATATTGTTTAAATAATAATTAATTTTGCACGCATTGCCTCAATTCGGCGGAAAGTGGGGAACGGAGTGTCTTAACACTAGGTTCCCTCTGCCTACCCTGCTATATGCGGGATACAGCGTGAAGCTATGTATTTACGAGTATGTATGTAATAATTTTAAAAGATATAAACACAAAAAATATATATTTTGCCAATTGTACACCATGGTGTTGCTTTGGTGAATTGGTGGAAAACAAAGTCTCTTGATAGTGTAAGTTCTCTATGAATTCTCTGATATACTCGTATGGAAAAATATAGCATTGTTTTTTTGTTATTATGTATGCTTAGATTTTTAAACATAGCACACCCGCAAATATGCTGTAAGTACGTGCTTTCTTGACTTTATTTATAAATATAAAGATTATTGGACTTCTTCAGTTATTAAAAATGTAAAATATATAAAATGATTTTAATTTCAGACAATACTAAAACGCTGTATCCCGCATATAGCAGGGCAGGCAGAGGGAACCTGAGAACCTAGTGTTAAGACACTCCATTCTCTTACAACAATTCCGTTCCCCACTTTCCGCCGAATTCAGGCATCGCGTACTGAGAGGCGGAACTCAACGCCGCGCTTTGCCTTGTTATCAAACCCAGGAAATGATTTTCTTGAGTGGGAATCGAACCCACAACCTGTCGCGTTTGCAGTCGCATGCTTGTGCCTCTGCACCACGACAGGCGTTATTAAAAAAATAAACAAATAAATATTACATATCATAGACTACATATAGCACAGATATTACATCAATAGAGTATTTCTACCAAAACAACAAATTATTATGAAAAAAAAAAAGATTCTAATCAACATATAATTCATTAAACGAAAGACCCTAAAGTAATAGCCCTGTGTAAAACTCGTTCATCGAAATCGATCAGTACACGGCAGTCACGTCACTCGCTAAATGTCACCGTTAATGGTAACCTTTGCTTTATGCCTATTGAATAGGTGTGCAGAATAAACAAAAAAAATTGTACGGCATTTGATTTTGTGTAGACATCGAAAAGTTATTTTAATATATCTTAATATGTGAACGAAAATCTTGAGGAAACGGAGTGTCTTAACACTAGGTTCTCAGGTTCTCTCTGCCTACTCTAGTATGTGCGAGATATAGCGAGAAGTTATATATCTAAATATGTATGAAATAGTTTACGCTGCGCAAGTTATTAAGAAATTTAAATATTCATCCATGCATTATTATGGAGTTAGGGTGCATCTAGACGCATGTTTTGGTTATGGATTTAAAAACCATTCGGAAGATTTTACTCATAAAATATGACTTTGGAATCGCCTACTTATAGCGCAGTATGTTAAATAATAGGGAAAATTAAATGCTAGAAATTATGCAAAATTATTAAAGATATACGCCTGTATAAGATAAACGCCTGTCGTGGTGCAGAGGCACAAGCGTGCGACTGTAAATGCGACAGATTGTGGGTTCGATTCCCACTCTAGGAAATGTAAAATTTAGTATTTTCATTTCTTGGGTTTGGTAACAAGGCAAAGCGCGGCGTTGAGTTCTGCCACTCAACACGCAATGCCTCAATTCGGCGGAAAGTCGGAAACGGAATTGTTGAAAGAGAATGGAGTGTCTTAACACTAGGATCTATATGCGGGATACAGCGTGAAGTTAAAAAAACAATTAAAAATATTTTAAGTAAAGAAGTATTTTTTGTTAGTTTCAGATTTTTGTAATTAATTTTAAAGCTGCGATTCTAGTAATTTATATTTATACCTATCTATACTACGTACCAATGTATAGTAAATAGACCTAAAAATATTTTTAACCTTTTATGGACAAAAGCCGTAAATTATAACAGATCAAAAATTAATCATCATTGTCTTTTTTTTTACTAAGACAATGCAACATAAAAATTCTACTAAAAAGTTAAAGAGTTAAAAGGAAGCAATAAAAGTTACATAAATATATAAAGTATTGGGCGTCGTTGTTTCCTGGTGTCTAAAAGCGTTGGCTAAAAGGGGTTACCTGAGGGGTGACAAGGTTTACCCGCTGCGGTCGCTTTTTGCTGTCTAATTTAAAGCTTGAAAGCCAGTTTTGTTAATCCGTTTACTAAATAATGTCGTGAACAAAGACTCCGTATTTTATTTAGTTTAGTTATAAATTATTAGTTAAAGTTATTTGAAATAATATATTTTTATTTAAACCGAAAAATCGATTTCATGATAACAGTATGTGTATTCTAACATATTAACTACATGTTTATATACTATAATATGCTGAATGATCATTCATTTCAGATATTTTCCCTTATAAAATCATAATTCCTCTTTTGCTAATTGTTTAGCGGATAATAATTAGTTATCTAAATTGTACATTAAAAATGATTACCGGGGCGGCAAAGTGAAAATTAAATTAGGTAGTAATGAACGTTGGAGGTGTATGTTTTAATTCTTTATAAACTGAATATATATTTATATTGAGTATCATTACTATTACATTAATATGTGAAGAAAAATTCATAAACTGTTTATGAGAACTATGCAGACGCAGTATGTAATTTTGCATAGTTAATTTTTAAATGGTGAAAGAGTGCAAACTATATATCTTATATCAATGCATTAGATTAATAAAATAAATATCAGTAACTAACATGTGTTTGACATATACGTTGCTAAGGCAACGCGTATGTTACGCGCCAGTATTATAAAATATAATGCAAGTTATATTATATATCTCTAGCTTCGAGGTTGTGGTAGAGTATGACAATGTACCCATGGGCTTGGAAGATGCAGATTGATGGACCACCGCGGGGTTTTAGTGAGTAGGATGTTGACGCACGAGTCTCAAATAAACCGCATAGCACTTCCCAGCGTGTGGTTACCCCCAACTGGGTTTCTCCACGAAGAGAGAAAAAAAAGAAAAAACAAAAGTTGTAGTATATACCTAATATAAAGTTAATACTAGCAAGATATTTACTGAGCCACTACCTTTGCCTCGAACAAATATTCTTTTACATTCATATCACGCCACATACAATTTGTTACGGAAAGAAATTAAATAATAAAAAAAATACATAAATAAAAATCGTTTTAAAAATAAGTTCTATCATTATGCTTTATGACGATGGAATAGTTACGAGTAGTTTGCGTGTAGACGCGCGTCGATTGGTTTGTGCGGCGCAAATTGTTTACCGCATTCCTTGTATTTATAGCTTAAGTATTAGAACATTAGAGGCTTTATGAAATAAAATGTAATATCGATATTTATTTTAATATACATTTCTTTTTGATAAAAATAGATTTATTTATTACTAATATAAATCATAGAACATGCTATACCATAAGGATATTATATCGCTGCTCCGGTACAACAATAACGTAACTGCAAAATTTTGCGAAATGGACTTAATGCGTAGAGAAAATGAATTGAAATTTTTGATACCCTCTAATTTCTTGTAATACATACCCATATGTATAACAAGCCTGGGTTTCAATGCCAAAGTTATTCGTATTCAAGATTTTTGAATTGTAAAGATTATATATATAGACACAATTTTAGTTTTTTGCGCCTCCTGAACAATTTCAAAATATACAGTTACGTCATTGTTGAACCGGAGCAGCGATATTTTTTTGGTAACAGTGTCATTGTAAACGTGAAGGTTATGGATTCGATGTTCACTCGGCGAGTGATTACATTTAAATTATCATAATTTTTCCTTATGGTAAGAGAAAATGGGGTGTTTTCTTCCGCTATATATTTCCGCAATACGCAATGCCACAATTCCGGGTAGAAATAAGAGGAATATCTTGCCACTATGTTATATAAAATATAAAATATAAAAGTATTAAGCAGAAAGATTTCTAATAATGTAATCGTTAATGACTTTACACATCTATATTTATAACTTTATATTTTTATGACATTTGATAAAACAGTTTCATAGCATTTCAATGCCACTTTTTGTTAAGTGAGACATTATCAAGTAATTTGGCCTGTCACAAATATATAAGAGGTGATTTGTTTAACTAACGACTAGTATTATAAATGTGAATGTAAGTTTGCTTGTTACGCTTTCACGCAAAAACTACTCAATCGATTATCATGAAATATTGTACACATATTTTTGGAGGTATTAAAAAGGACATAGGATAACTGCTAGCTGCTTCAAAACCTTCAAATTAACGCATACGTGTACTATACTATAGTACGAGTAAGTAGTGTAGCATGGCCGTCACCGTCACGCGAGCGAAGCCGCGGGTAACAGCTAGTATTTATATTTTTTTATCTCATACATTAGAAATACAATGCTTTAGTATAAATCAGTATTTATCATACGGAACAAAAAAATGTTAATCAGTGTTTAACGTCATGTAAAATTTTTCATACATTCTAATAGATTTCTTAGTCGCACCAAAAAATGAATACACGAGTCGCTTTGAGTCTAAGCGCTAAAGTAATCCATACGATTTAATCTGCAGATGAAAGCATCACATTTGAAAACATAGCTTTGTAGTTTTCAGGTTATATGGAAATGTTTGAACGTATCGACCCAATTTTAATCGCTTTTCGATTTGAATAATTTCATTATGTAGTGTTTCTGCTTCTGAGGGTTATCTCTTATTATTCAAGGTGAAACTTTGCTTGCTTAATGTGGTTCTTTATGGTTTTAATCGAAAATAGACTGAATGTAGAGCTATTTGTATACAAAAAAGTAAAAGATTCACGATTTATCCCCTATAGAAGGGTAGTCAGAGAGAAACTAGTGTCAAGTCACTCGTTTCACGTCTCCATTTTTAAGTAAAATTTAATAAAACTATATTCGTACCAGACCATAAAAGGTTGATAAATTTATTTTCATATACAAATTTAAAAATTGTTTATAAGGGTTTGATTTTTTCCTCGTGTCAAAAAACTTAAGCTAATCAAACATTTACAGCTAAAAACCTATTTATATAAAATAAAGCCAGAATTTACAGATATAACTTACACTCAAAAATTACTTGCTTTAAAATCTATACATTTCCAACTTGTTTCACAGATATTGAACCTGTTAAAGTCAACTCGCTGAATATCTTTAGCTATCAAAAAACAAATCATTTACACTTTAAATCATATAATATTAAAATCAATACATATTATTTAAAACCATTTATTAGTTTTGAAAAGTTAAATATTTACTAGTACTTAGTATATTGTAAATATTTAGTATTTCTATTTAGTCGCTCTGGTACCAAGGCGAAGCACGGCGTTGAGTTCCGCCACTTAGCACGCAATGCATCAATTGGGCGGAAAGTGAGGAACGGTAATCTTAAGAGAACGAAGTGTCTTAACGCTAGTTTCTCCCTCTGCCTACCCTGCTATGCGCGGGATACAGCGTAAAGATAAAAAAAAGGAAACTAAAAAATGCTTGTCCTAAAAAGTCTTCATTTTCGATATAAATCGAATATATATGTCGATATCGACATATTCACGAATATTACTTACACTTTAAATTACATAATAATAAAATCGATACATATTGTTTAAACTGCTTTATAGTCTTTTAAAAGTAAAATATTTTGATCGTACAAATTCGAGTAAAATCGTGCTAGAATATTTGTATCGTTAGATTTGACCTAGAGTTCCGCTCCAGGTCACTGTTACGAGGGGTGCTTTGATGTCTCAAAGGCTAACTAATTATGCGTATCGTACTACTTGCATAGATGTCGTCATATGATTATACTGTGTCTATTTATTCAATGCCATTACTGTTATTTATAAATATTTTTTTATTAATATAATAACTTATTTAGATACATGATTTTTTTTAACAGAAAAATCTTAAGAAAACGGAGTGTCTTAACACTAGGTTCTTAGGTTACCTCTGCCTACCAGTGGCGAGGGGTGAAAATTTTATTTAGGCAAACCGGTAAATTAAGGGAAGCCGATATATATTTAGGGAAGCCGGTCATTTTTAGGGAAGCCGATATATGTAGGGTAAGTGGTATAGGATGTCAAGGTATTTGGTAATTTCACTATCGAATTTTGGCGATGACCTTTTTTTTTAGCTCTTACATTACTTGTTTGATATGTTTTTTGGAGCTCCACATTTTACTGGCGAGCTTTTTTTTAGGTCTCATATTTGCACTTTGAAAAGTTAGGCAAGCCGGTGGGAATCGAGTTGTATGGACGCCTCGCCACTGCTGCCTACCCTGCTATGAGCGGGATACAAGTGTGTGAAGTTAAAAAAAAGAAAACCGAATTCAATAGAAAATCAAATATATTACGAATAACTCAGAAACCAAATCAGAAGCAAGAGAGGTTTTTTGAATGTATCATATGTGTATGTGCCTGTATGTTTCGTTAGTGTTTTGTGAATGAGAGTCAGTCATCTATAAAAACTATTCTAAAGTTTTATACATTATTTTACAAATAAAAAGTATTCTGAATACACTTTTTTTAAAATACAGAATCAGTATTATTTGTTATTCAAAAGCTTTCAGTACTAGAACGGATGTACTGTATCAGGAGCAAATAAGTTGATAAATCAAAAAAATAAAGCTTTTTGGCAGACATTTTTAACATTTATCTGTAATTTCTGTTTTTGTGTTAGTTAAATATTTTTTTTATCTTAAAATATTTCACTTGCTTGATTTTTTTTTAAATTAATATTATTGTGTAAAATGCAACACCTATTTTTTTCTTTTCACATTCTTCCTAGTATTAAAATAAATATATAAATAAAATATTTAAATTTCACATCACTATATAGACTAGTGGAAAAAATTAAAGGATCACAAAAACAATTCCAAATATTTTGAGGTTTTTCAAGTGGCTGTATTTCCCTCAAAAATAGTCGTACTGGAATTCTAAAAAAAGCATTTTAAAGCTTAAAGTTTCTAGTTTTGAGATCTTGAGATAAAATATTTTCTCCAGCAACGTGTTCCGCACAATTGTAATGTTATAATGAATACCAAATAAAAAATTTCTGCGAAAATTTTTCGAAGAAAATTTTTTTCGGTTCTTTTTTTTGGTCTACAAACCTGGATTTTTTTTTCGAACCACTATATGAATCAAATAAAAAAAGGAATAACCACTTTTCCACTAGTGGTATTATCTAAGGAATTTAAAAAGAAAATAAAAGTTTTTAAAGACTACACTTTGTGCCCCTTATCCTTAATAAACAATCATATTTAGTAAGTCATACATTACGGAGGAATATTACTTTCTTTGAAATAATGTACCTATAGGTTTATTAAATTATAATTAGTTGAGTAAAAACTAGCATATGTTTAACTATCATATTATGTAAAATTGACACATTGCTAGGCAACATATATTTTACACTCTAATGGTATAAAATTTTCTAAACAGTATTTAGGATTTTTTTTATTTAGCACATATATCAGCCCACATATATCAGGGTAGGCAGACGAAACTTGAGAACCTAGTGTTAAGACATTCCGTTCTCTTTCAAGAATTCCGTTCCCCACTTTCCAGATTGAGGCAATGCGTGCTGAGTGGCGGAACTCAACGCCGGGTTTTGCCTTATTACCAGACCCAGAAAATAAAAATACTAAATATTATTTTGAATTTTCATTTTCTGCAGTGGAAATCAAACCCACAACCTATCACGTTTACAGTACGCATGCTTGTGCCTCTGCGCCACGATAGGCGACGATTTATAAAAAATTAAACGGCTTTCATCGGCATATTATAGTAAAATATGCTACACTAACAAGCAAACAAAAATAATGAAGCATATCATTATATGTCGTATAATTACAAGGCACGAGTAACTCATTTAGCTTCACATTCTCGTACGACGTCCTCGTATTGTCGATGACTGTGACAGTGTTCCATCACTCATCTCGCTTAATATTCTCAGTTAATTATTCTAGTTTGCCTGAAACTGTATATATTGTTCATTTAAAGCTAGGCGTGTATACTTGATATTACATGTTTTAATAGGTTAGATTTAAGAAAGACCACCGCAGTAAAACGGCATTTCAATGTAAGCGTGATGATTGTGCGTTCAATTCTCATCCGGGGAATGATTTTTTTTTTACTTTAGCAGGGTAGGCAGAGGGAACCTGAGAACCTGGTGTTAAGACACTCCGTTCTCTTACAACAATTCCGTTCCCCACTTTCCACCAAATTGAGGCATTGCGTGTTGAGTGGCGAAACTCAACGCCGCGCTTTGCCTTGTTACCAAACCCAGGAAAATGAAAATACTAACATTTCCTGGAGTGGGAATCAAACCCACAACCCGTCGTGTATACAGTCGTACGCTTGTGCCGCTGCGCCACGACAGGCGTTATATGCGGGGGATGATAATATTAAAATTATTTTAATTTTCCCGTATTTCCAGTAACAAAAATACGGGATACGGCGTTGCGTCCCATCACTCAACACGGCGGAGAGTGGGAAACGGAAAACGGAGTATCTTGATTCGAGATTCTAGCCGCTAGACTAAGGTAACGTAAGCTTTTCCGCGCATTAACGTGCGTGCTATGCGGGATTATGCGTAAAATAAATAAATAATATCCTTATTGGACCAAAAGTAATGTAATACAGTAACCAGATACATAATATGATCTTCCTTTTATTGTTGTGACACTGGTATTTATAAACTTTGGTACCCATTATAAGATTTAACTTGTAGGTTTGCGTTATCTTACTCTAATGTGGTAATGCGAAGTATTAGATTTCATCACCCAGTTTGTAATATCTAAACAACTGACGGAAAATAGAGTGTCTAATATTAGTTTCTCTCGAGCAGACCGCGTCAAATATGGAAGTTAAATAAAAAAAATATCACGATAAAAAATAATCACGAATATGATCCACCTAATAAAAGGATATGCGGTAACACATAAAAAATATGAAATCGAAGATCGAAGTCAGTCGAATTGTGAACATCCTCCTTTTTTTAAAGCCGGTTAAAAATTTACCTAAATCTTTGGACAATATGTTTCTAATATTCTGTCTATCGTGTCAACACTACGCGACAGTGACGTGATATAAAGCTATTAAAAGCAATTAAGTTTTTTTTTTAACTTCATGCTGTATTCCGCATATAGCGGGGTAGGCAGAGGGAACCAGAGAACCTAGTATTAAGACACTCCGTTCTCTTTCAACATTTCCGTTCCCCAATTTCCGCCAAATAGAGGCATTGCGTGTTGAGTGGCGGAACTCAACGCCGGGCTTTGCCTTGTTACCAAACACAGGAAATGAAAATACTAAGTTTTACATTTCCTGGAGTGGGAAGCGAACCCACAACCTGACGCGTTAACAATCGCACGCTTGTGCCTCTGCGCCACGACAGGCGTTTAGTATGTAAAATAGTTATATTATAGCCTAAGAGTTTATACAATAATATTCTTTAGGACGGCCGAGGTACTTGTTTTCAGCTTTCTTATTTCACATTTTTTGATGATGTTATCGTAGAAAGCCAATTTGCGCAAGAGACGGCTCAATTTCCTGCATTTCGGGTAAAATGCCAACCGAACTTGTCACATAGTTTTCTTCTTTTAGTAATATTTACAATTCTGAAGTTGAAATATGGAGCCAAAAGGCTAAAATAGTATTGTATATTATGGCACATTCGTAGCGTCATAATAAATAATTAAGATTTTAACAAAAAAAAAAAGAAAATCGACTTTAAATAAAATGCATTAAAATGTAAAATTATTACGAATAACTCAAAAACTATTTATCTAATCTTAACTTAAATTCAAATGGGACCATATCAGAAGCACTAACTATAACATAAAAGAGAATCTGCAAAATTACTTCAACCAGTTAAAGCGGTAACATACATTAAAAAAACATACTTTAATTAAAAACTTTCTCATTTTTTGAGTCAGTCCCACTCCAGGAAATGGAATTTTTCATTTCCTGGGTTTGGTAACAAGGCAAAGTGCGGCGTTGAGTTCCGCCACTAGGCACGCAATGCCTCAGTTCGTGGAAAGTGGCAAACGGAGTGTCTTAACACTAGGTTCCCTCTGCCTACCCTGCTATATGCGGGATACAGAGTGAAGCTATGTATTTATGTATGTATGTATTTTTTGGAGGTCGATTAAAATCTGAACGGAACTAGACAATATGAAATAAAAAAAATAAACTAAAACTAACTGTGTACTATTTTTTAATAGAATAATTCAAAGTTATAATACATAATTAAAATAGGAAAATAAAACACTTGAGCATTTATTGATATATGGTGTATACGATAATATTTGTACTTCTAGATTTATTTCATATTTTAAATAAATATATTATATTATATTATTAATTATTTCCCAGTTGTGACTCATATATCAACGTAAATGTGGTATTAAAGACACGTTAGTTATTTAGTAATAAGTCATGCTACCGGTCATTTAACTGATTGACCGCGAAACCAGGCCACGACCTCTCAACACTCAACAATAGTGCTTTTGTTATTTTTGAGACATTCTGCAAAAATAGATATAATTTTGTATATTGTTCATATATTATTTTTTTTAGCTTCACGCTGTATCCCGCATATAGCACGACAGGCAGAGGGAACTTGAGAACCTACTGTTATGATTGCCGGCTCTGACCTTCGGCCGAATTATTACCAGAGCGAGATAATGAAAATACTACATACGTACATACATAGCTTCACGCTGTATCCCGCATATAGCAGGGTAGGCAGAGGGAACCTGATAACCTAGTGTTAAGACACTCCGTTCTCTTTCATCAATTCGTTCCCCACTTTCCGCTGAATTTGAGGCATTGCGTGTTGAGTGGCGGAACTCAACGCCGCACTTTGTCTTGTTACTAAACCCAGAAAATGAAAATACTAAGCTTTACATTTCCTGGAGTGGGAATCGAACCCACAACCTGTCGCGTTTACAGACGCATGCTTGTGCCTCTACGCCACGACAGCAGTTACATATTATTATTTTTTTATTTACGCGGCTCTTCTTCATTGGGTATATAGGAAATAATAAGTGTGAGATTTATGAATTCTCCAATATTAGCTTACACAGCGACATTGAATGTTATACAGAATGCGGAACCCAACACTGTATGTTGTTTAAGTTCCGCCAAAAGAACCCTCATCGTATGCAATCTTATATATTCTTGATTTTGATGAACCAAGATGTTATTCATATTTTGCGTTTATCAAAAGATAGTAAATTAAAGAAAAAATATATTTCTCTTAAAGATAATGTTGCAAAGCGCATTGAGACAGCACTTTATTTTTTTCATTTGCAATTGCAATTAGAAATAAAAGTCATTATAAATTTCAATTAGTTGTTTCAAATTAGAATATTTTCTTCATTAATTAAATTTCAACAAAAAATTGAAAACTGCTTTCAAATAAAATACGCTAAAAAGTAGGACTGTTACGAATAACTCAAAAACTACTTGTCAGATCTTAACTGTTATATAAAAAAAGAATCTAAATTAATTTACCAAAATTCGTTTACCGAAAAAAAAGTTATGCGGTTCCATATATTGAAATAATACATCCTAATTACGAACTTCGTCATTTTTAAAGTCGGTTAAAACAGAAATTAAGACATTAAAAGGATTATTATATAGAGCATGTATGTATAGTATAATAAGTTCACGTACTTGTGACTACTTAAAAGCCTTGCCACCTCATCGATCAACCGCAGACCTTTTTATTGAACGCCAAAATTATATCCAGTAATCGACGTTTCAATAACTATTCCCCTGTGAGGGGACGGGGTTAGAATACAATTCCCCTCCGTCGCTGGATGGCGTCCCGTAAGAAGCGGGTATCCCAGTAGTTTGGTGGTAGGAGGTTCATCATCCAACTGGCTCGCGACCACTATCATGTCAAATACGAACCGCCAAATATCCAATGATGTGTTCCGGTTCGATGGCATGCAAGCCAGATTTTCCCCTTTCCCACCCATCCTTTCCCCAGAATGTCGTGGTTCCGATAGTGGACTACTACATTGTCCTCCCCTTTCATCTGTATCCTCTATATCGACAACGCATTTACAACACCTTTGGTGTTGTAGATGTCCATGGGCGAAGGTAACCACTTACCATCAGGTGGTCCTTCTGCTCGTTTGTCATCCGTTATCCATAAAAAAAAACTAAGACTTAAAAAACCAACTTCATATAAAACACACTACATTTTAGTGTGTTTTATTACTACAAATAACTCAAAAACTGCTAGTCAGATCTTAGTTAAATTTAAAAGGGACCACATCACATCCGCTAATTATGATACTCACATAAAAATCATCAAAATTGGGTCAGCCAGTAAAAACTATACGGTAACACACACAAAAAAATACAGTCGACTTCAGAATCTCATCCTTGTTTTGAAATCGATTAAAAAGAGGAATATTGCACCTGCATGGATGTTTAGTTTACCGTAAAATAAATAAATTTAAGCGTTAAATGGTAGTGAATTATTCATGAGATTTTCCTTTCAAGTTTACAAATACACGAAATCAGCTTCTAAGTACAGTAGCTTTCGAGTCTCGACGAGGTCTCCTGAGTCCGTTATATAAATAGAATATAACAAATGCGACCGCTATACAATCTGTTTGCATACTGCAGTTTCTCGTATCTAAGATGGAACGTCTTGGAAGTACTGTCGTTGAAAATTTCAATGAAATAAGTAATTATTGTGTATACTATACTATATATTATGTACATGTTTTATTTTAAGGATATTTATTTATTTAATATTATGGTATACTATTTTATAATTTTAATGATTTATTTATATTTTTGTTTTGTCATTCGGGCCATTCAAACAACTTCTTTCATTATTTCTACTTAATTAAAACGTAAACATCAAAACAAAATGAGCTCTTACAAAAGTATTGCGAAGACGATGAGAAGCACATTTTTTTAAAAAAAAGTTGAAGAAATTGCAGTTTTTCCAAAGTGATCGAGACTTTCTTTAATAGCGATCGATCTTTAATCAAGATTTGTTTTTTTTTATATTTTTTAGTAGCCCTGGTTATGCTGATTACAATATTTGGGCAAGAATTCACCTAGAATCGATAAGACTTCAAGTCATACTATATAAACACGTTACATATAGTGCCTTACAAGCTTATCATACAAGTGATCGATATGCATATGTGCGTAACAACATATTTTTTTTCAACTTTACGCTTTTTGTCACACAGTAGAGTAGTTAGAGAGAACGTGGTATCAAGATAATCTGTTCTTCACTATTTTTTGCCAAAAATTAAGTCATTGTGTGTTCTATGGAGTCTTATCAGAGCGCGGAAAGACAGTAATTTAAATTTAATCATGACAAAAGTGGGAAACCAACCGCGCCTACAACCAAACGCGCTTACAACCGTACACTGTCTCACTTCGCTACGATTGTCTCATCATACGAACGTAAATGTATAATGTTGAATGTACAGTTTCCCATGTTGAAAGAGAACGAAGTATCTTTTACACTACTGAACAATTATTTTTGTATTTTATTTTCTCAAGCGGCGAACGGAGTGACCCTAGTTTCTCTCTGACTACTCGCGGGACAAAGTGTGAAACTGCTGAAAGTGAACTATTTTTAAAAAATACAATATACAAACAGAGTGGCTAAAAATCAAATAACATAACAACAATAGTGTAGACATACACAAAATTGCTATTAAACATACAAAACAAAAAAGATGACACTAAAAATTTCACAAACAAAGGTTTATTGGACGTTCGTAAACATCATGAATATTCACTAACTGAAAACAAGCGAAAGTTATAGTCGTTTGTCGCATCGACAGCAATATATCGTGCATGTAACACCTCTCTGCTACTCATATGAAGCTTCAATCATGTGTCCTCTAGTGAACGGGGATAACTGAGTAATCTGAACGTGTGCTTAACGGGGCTTACTATTCAATAGACCCTTCCTTTGAAGCGTAATTAAACTATTGCATTGGAAGATGCAAGGGAGAAATTTGCTTTGTGTCGTCTACGAGTACATGTGTCAGATTTATATTGTTTGATGTATGTTGTAAGTTCAAATTTCTTGTTAGGTTTTAATTGTCAAATCTAACTAAATTTGGGATTGCATAACAATCTGTATCCCGCACATAGCAGGATAGACAGTGGGAAACAGAGATCCTAGTATTAGGACACTAATATGCACACGAAAAAAAGAAACAAAAGGCACGGGCAAGTGCGAGCCCGTGGATGTAATTTAACTCATAAAAAAAAATTTTAGGACACTCCCTTCTATTTTGACGTTTCCGTTCTCCATTTTCCATCGAATTGCGTGCTGAGTGGAACATAATAATAATATATTTTTACTTGACCTCTCGTTGAAGGAAAGTGTATTAAGATCCATAAATTATTTTGTATTCGTATTTGTATCCTAATATTACCTTTTTAACCCTAACTCTTGGTTAGCAAATTTCAAATTACAAACAACTTAGATTCTATTTCTATTACCCATACTTGTAAATCTATAAGCAAACAGACAGTAGTTGTTTTGTAAGCTATTTAGCTAGTAGGCATATCGATTTCAATTCATTTAAAACGAGAACTAGGTAAAGCTTGAAGCGCTCTTTCGCTCCGTTGTATTAATCAGCCAACAATGTCAGTCAGCACACATAGATAATTAACTTCAAGAGAGCTTGTGATAATAACTGCTTTCGTATATAATGGGTTAAAAATGGAATATATTCATATTAAATACTGAATTGAAAGTTTTTGAAGCGTTAATATGTTTAATTATAAATAAACGCCTGTCGTGGCGCAGAGGCATAAGCGTGCGACTGTAAACGCGACAGGTTGTGGGTTTGATTCCCACTCTAGGAAATGGAATTTTTAATTTCCTGGGTTTCGTAACAAGGCAAAGTGCTTCGTTGAGTTCCACCACTCAGCACGCAATGCCTCAATTCGGTGAAAAGTGGATAGCGGAGTGTCTTTGCAATTTACACTGAGTTTATATTTATAAGTTATATTTGCAGCTTCTCACTATTTTCTTAGCAGAGAACCTAGTGTTTAAACACATCGTTCAACACTGTCTACAGGAATTCGAGTCGTTGCGTGAGTAGCGGAACTTAACGCAACGTTCTGTCTTACCAAAGCGGAAATTAAAGTAATTTTAATATGATCATTCCTCCGAGTGGATATCGGACTCGCAAACTCTGACGACTACAGTTAGACGGTGTCTTGGTGCACCAGGATGATCTCATCTGACGTATAAAAATAATTGATCATAAAACATTTTTTTTGATATACATCAAGATGAAGAATTGTATATGTTAATTGGATTAATAACTCTTTCGTTCGTTTTAACCCACTTCAAAAAAGATGGAGGTTCTCAATTCGACTGTAGTTTTTACTGAGTTAGGGCATAACTTTTTACTGGGTTCTTATATAACAACTAGTGCTTCTGAATATATTTAATAAAGATTTGACGAGTAGTTTTTGAGTTATTCGTAATAGTTCTACTTTTTAGTGTATATTATTTGTTAAAATCTTAATTATTATTTTAATTTTTGTGACATTCCCCTAAAATAACTAAAGTACTGGACAAAGACAGGTTTGACTTACAGAGTGCGACTTCGCAATATATTCAACGTTATACAGGTTTCCGATAGCACAAAATGACTGTTATGTATGTAGATTGATGAACTGTAAGGATAGACAAGCTATAGAGATAGCTTCACAAGCTATCTTTGCATACCTCATTTTTTAAACGGCTGCAAAAAAAGAGGAGCTTATCAATTCGACTGTATTTTTTATGTGTGTTACCGCAAAACCTTTTTTATATGCTAGCTGTTGCTTCCGATTTAGTTCCATTTAAATTTAGTTAAAATATGACTAATAGTTTTTGAGTAATTCGTAATAATTGTACTTTTTAGTGCTTTTTATAGTCGGGTTTCTAATTTTATTAAAATCGTAAGTGTACGCTGGACTAACTTATTAAATAATAACCTACTATTGATACAAGATTTGAAAATACGTAAATATATAAAAAAATAAATCTTTCATACATTTTATGTCTTAAGATTGACTGGAAGAAATCGCAATTTTAGCGACAACGCTGCCTACTGTAGGAATTCTCTATTTAATTTTATATCTTCTTTTTTTTATTATTTTTTTATTTTCGGTTGTACTATCAAGAGACCTCTTATGAGGCCAACAGGCCTCATTAGGAAGCTTCAAGTCACTCAACGAGGTATGGAGAGGGCTATGTTAGGGGATTCCCTGCGTGATAAAATTCGTAATGAAGAAATCCGTAGGAGAACGAAAGTCACCAATATAGATCTCAAAATATGTAAGTTGAATGGGCAGGCCACATCGCTCGTAGAACCGACAATCGATGGAGAAGAAAGGTTCTCGAGTGGCGACCACAAATCGGAAGGTGTCAGAATCGCGGGAAAGCACTGGATGTAGGAGGCATCCAGTCGTGCTACATGGTTGTTCTATGCGAGAGACCTATGTCCAGCATTGGACGTCTTCTGGCTGACGACGACGACGACGAAATCTCGTTTTAAATTTGAATATTCTATATTCTAATATTATTATTTAACTTCACGCTGTATCCCACATATAGCAGAGTAGGCAGAGGGAACCTGAGAACCTAGTGTTAAGACACTCCGTTTCCTTTCAACAAATCCGTTCCCCACTTTCCGCCAGATTGAGGCATTGCGGGTTGAGTGGCGCAACTCAACGCCGCGCTTGTTACCAAGCCCAGAAAATGAATATACTACATTTCCTGGAGTGGGAATCGAACCCACAACCTGTCGCTTTACAGTCGCACGCTTGTGCCTCTGCGCCACGACAGGCGTTATATTATTTATCACAGTTTTATTTTAGTAAGTTTCTTTGATTGTAAAAAAAAGAAAAGAGATTTATCACGTAATTCTCGTTTTGTATATCATTATTTTGAAGTATACCTTAGAATATTATATAATACTATTTTATATACTAAGTGAAACATGAGCCCGTGTAAAACATCGTATGGTGGTGATTGTCAATTATTGTAGGTTCGGTATCTACACCTTAGAATATCATATCATGTTTCGGGTTTAGATTTCGCGCGAAAAGTGGAGAGAAGAGAGTGTTATAATACAAGGTTGTTCTCACTTATCCTGCTTTACGGCTTAATGCGTAAACCTGGAAAAAGTACATATAATAGTATGGCATTATTTCACAATGTAATGTAATTAACGTTTGGAAATATGAAACCTATACAGAAGCTAATGCTTAACAAGGCTTAACACTCAATAATACCATGCTTTGTTGGATTTGAATTGTTATTAGGTACACATAGACATATTTCCTTTGATATGAATCGCTGGATGAATAACATTTGAGAAGCCTTATGGTTCTCAATATGTCCCAACATGACAAATGTAAAAAAAAATCATAAACTTTTGAGATATATGATATACCTGTCGTTCGAATATTATAATATTGTTTCTTTATAAATCTCATTCATCTTTTATTTATTATAAATTACTTGGCCCATTTGGCCTATTGTAGTATTAGATATTTTTTCCTTTTTAAATTTCACATGTTTCTCTTTCTTATGGAAAAACAAAAAAATAGCCTAAATTATTCACAAAAAAACGTGATGTGCTGTGTATTCAGTAATAAACCATGTATTCGATTCTTATGGCTTCAACTATCACTCGGGGGAGACAACCGAACTGGCAAGACAAAATGCTACACTGAATTGCGCTTTATAACATACAATGTTTAAATTGACATTGAAAGTGAAGAAGAGCTCTATTTAGTTAGATTTTCTGTTTGGGAGACTATGAAAAATAAACACAAACCATCAGAGGCCAGAGAGACATTTGACTGTAAGCGAATTTGTTTGTGGGTTCGATACTCACTCGGGAGAATGATTATATTTTAATTATTTTCATTTTCACGCTCGGGTAAGCATTTTGTTATACCAAAGTTGGGAAATGAAAGTTTATTTCCGCTCGTAAGGTCCCGAAACCTGTCGTGGTGCAGAGGCACAAGCGTGCGACTGTAAACGCGACAAGTTATGGGTTCGATTCCCACTTCAGGAAATGGAATTTTTCATTTCCTGGGTTTGGTAACAAGGCCAAGCGCGGCGTTGAGTTCCGCCACTCAGCACGCAATGTCTCAATTCGGCGGAAAGCGGGGAACTGAGTGTCTTAACACTAGGTTCCCTCTGCCTACCCTGCTATATGCGGGATACAGCGTGAAGCTATGTATGTATGTAGGTCCCGAATTTAAGTAGAAAATGGAGAACGGAGTGTCTATGTTCTCTCTGACTACACTGCTCAGTGAGATAAAGCTGAAGCTAAAACTATAGTATCAACTTTTAATAATTTAATCAATTTACACACAAAATATTTATACAACCAACACAGAACAATAAGCTTAATAAGGAGTGGCAAAAGCTCCTTTGTAAAGGACGCCATAAACACGTCATCAGTCAGTCGGACATCGATCGTGCACATCAATATCTGCATAGCGTAGAGCCTTGACACGCTCGGCCCTAGTGTCTGGTCGAGTCTTTTCCATGCAAAGACTAGGAGTCGTTGAAAGTGACACTTGTGGGAAACTTCGAGTGTGCAGATAGTAATACTATGTTGCTGCTATACAGCAGCACAGCACAGTTTGTTTTTTTATATCGGTTTAAATAATGAAATCTATTTATTATTAAATTAGCTATTTTAATTTAATTAACTTGAGTGGAAAGTGTAGAATGGATTAGTAACTAAATTATTAGAAGATGCTCGAAGCCAAGACAAATAATTATTTACTATATTTTTGTCACTGGATTATAATTTTCAATATAAAAATAAATAATTTTAATGCAAATAGAGATAAATCATGACTGTCAGTTCTGCATTTTTAACCACTCTTTCTCTTTAATAGCTCACTTAGTAACGTGAAAATGGCTCTTGGTATCTCGTGGATGTTCAATGGAACATGACATACACAATTTCGGCTCCACCAAGGTACGCTTTCAGTAAACAATGGTTTACGTTAACGTTTTAGAACGACTTTTAGAGAGTGTAAAAGTGTTTTAGGTTTACAGAGTGAACCAAATAATTAAAAATTTAACAAAAAAGAAAACTGATTTCAAATAAAATGCAGTAAATAGTAAAATTATTACGAATAACCCAAAAACTAATCATCAGATTTTAGCTAAATTTAAATGAAACCATATCAACAGCAATAGTTATTATATAAAAAATCGAAATTGAGAACTTCCTCATTGTTTTAAAATCGCTGAAAAAATAAATATCTTTAATATAAATAAATCGCATGTGTGAAATAACATCGGAAGATAATATTAAGATGAGGTTTTGATAATTTATTTATACGAGTGTCCCTGTTGACGCGCTAATAGCACGTTGCCTAGCAACGTATATATCAGTTTATATAAACATGGATGTCAAACCATCGTAGCGAGTGTAACATTTATTTTATATTAAAATATAATATATTATTATGCATTATTTTAAAAAGATATCATCATTCTGCACTCCTTCGCTATATAAACTATAAGTGTACCAAGTTTCATGCTCATCCATCTGCGTAATATTCGTAAAAAGGGGTCCAAAGTTTTTGCTTCACGTATTAATATATACTCGTATACTTAGACGAATCAAATTATCAAAACAAATTTGTTATTCATGTCGCTTCCTTAAGTATCTGTTCTGTACGTATTATTATTCTTATTTATTGGAAATATTTTTAATTATTAATTTTTGTTATTAAACGTAGTTAATATTCTAATCACTACCTTTTTTACTGCGTCATAAACAATTTCTACGAAAATCCCAAAGCTAGGTGATATGGCGAATTTTAACACGAAAGTCGAAATCTGAATTTCTCTAAAAAAGCTCGTGTCGCTTTATCTCATTCTCATCATTAACCTAATAGTCCACGTTACTATTTCATGGCTGAAAAAAGGTAAATGTCACTGACATTTAGCTTCGCGCCATTTTCAACATTATATTATTCAAATAAAGATAGTAGATATATAGAAAAAGCAGTTTCACGCTTTATCCCACATAACAGGGTCATTAAAGTGAGCCAAAGTCAAAGAAAGTGAGTGGAGACACTCCATTCGCTGGTTTTTGCTTTAAACGTATTAAGGGGCGGAACTCAACGCCGCGCTTTGTTTTACTAAAACGAAAAATTTCAAATATTTTAAATATAGTTATTCCTCTGAGTCCGAATCGAAGCCACAATTGCATTTACAATTAAACGTTGTCCTATTGCAGTTCAAAGGCCTCAAAAATAAATAAAAAATTATAAATTAAAAAAAAATATACTCTAGAAGTTAATCTTAAGTGTTACACTTCGTATGCTTAACAAATTGTTTAAATTTATTATAATTTTTTGTAACATACATAACAGATAGACGTTAGTGGTGTTTCTTATCGCCCATTTTTGAAATATTATGTTTTGAAAATGACGGTTTTGTTTTTTAATTTCTATATTTTATTTAATTTTTTTCATATTCTTATAATTTAAATGTCAATGTTCCTCAATCTGAACTCAACTGAACTATTTTTCCCAATTGTAGCCAGTTTCTTACTTTATTAAAAAATAAAGCAAAAAAATTAAATGTTGTAGTTATTTTTATTTTTTTTATTTAACGTAGATTATCTGCATAAAATATTAGCAAACCAGTTCAATTGTTATTTAAAATAATTATCTTTATATATAGAACTTTCGTTAGTGCAGAACCGACACAAATGAATCTCTTCACTGCAGAAAGCTCCAATTTAGCATATACGTTCCTTGGGGAGTGTGGGAGAGCATTAAGACAGAATTTCTCGAAATTTCTACGGTGCCGGGAAGAACCAGAATTTTACATTTTATACTATTTGACGACCCCACTAGGGATAAAGTATGAAGCCAAATAGTTGACGCAAGCAAAGTTGAGAGTACATTTCGTGTGTAATAATAGACCGTGGTCATATATAAGTAAACTTTACTCTGAATTTTGACTACGGATCATTATTAAGTGCTCAAAATGTTGGCTAGTAAAATATTTGAAATATAAATAATATATGTATCGAAAATTATTGTGAATATATTCTCTTTAACTGACTTTCAAAAAGGAGGAGATTCTCTGATGTTACCTTAATATATTATATTTACCTTATGTTAACTTTTTGCTGAGTGAATCAATTTTGATGATTCTATTTTTATATGACAGCTAGTGCTTCTGATGTGGTCCTATTTATATCTAATTAACATCTGATATATATAATATTCGTAATAATTAAGCAAAGGCCAAGAGAGTTAAGGGGAAACCTCGGTTGACTTTTGAGGACTCCCCGGAGGCCATGTATGAAGAGATTAATGAATGTGGACGAGGCGAAGGAGGTATGCAGGGACCGTAGCGTTTGGCGCTCCGTTCTCTGTAACTACCCCGCTAGGAATAAAGCGTGAAGCTAAGTTAGCTAGCTAATTTTATTTGAAGCCGAATCTTTTTTTAAAAAATCTTAATTATTATGACACATGATTTAATCATAAAAGAAAACAAGAATTTATTACTGCCCTATATAAAATTTTATAGTATTATTTAAAGTTTAAATTCTTTTAATAAATTGAAAAGGCAAGACGCCGGCGAATATGGTGTTGTATGGGTATATTTAGCGGCGGCGAGGCGGTAATGGTTTCCGCCTGATAGCTGAATGGGAGCTGTCATCGCTTACGCTTTACTGTACACGGTATTGTATACGAGTATACTATGCTTAGTAATTGATTATAAAATATACTATGTGTATAGAAATTTAACTTTATTTTAAACTTTTTAGTTATTCTTTCTTTTAAATAAATTTTAACATATGTAGTATTTTTTGGTATTATCTTTATGAAAGAGTCTTTGTTTTTATGTTGTTTGGTGACAGATTTAATAAGTAGTTAAATTCACTAACGTCCAAATAAATTAATTGATTATTGCTCAGTTTTATTTATAGTTTTTATGATTCAACTTCACGCTTTTTCTCGCATAGCAGTGAAAGTCAGAGAGAGTCAAGACACTACGTGCTGAATAAAATTGTTATAGTAAATATTTTTGAACCTAGCGCTATGAGATTAAAATATTTTTTATTAAAGATGATAATTGTGTATTTAAATTCCAAATGTTACATAATTTATACTAGTACCCCTAAGCGAGTAAGATACGCATTACCTAACGTGTATACTGCTTTATTTAAAAGTGCATGTTAAGCATATGGTTGTATTTACGATATTTAATTTATTAATATAACTAATGCATTTTAAAAGCAGAACTTAAAAATTAAAAATTTCTTAATCTTCCTTCCGCATAACTAATTCCTTATAAGCAATCGATGTCTTTCTGCTCCCTTTGTAAGCGTGTAGTACGTAAGTGTACTATAAATACGCAAATGTACTATCGTATAGAAATGAGAATAGATGAGTAAACGATTAGAGATCGTTGTAGCTTAGAACTAGGTTTCCTCTAAATTCCTATTGAATTGAAAATACAATAAATGTTTAAGGATAAAAGACATGTATTTATATTTTGTTTTATTCAGGTTAAAATTTTCGTATTGAGAAATATAGACTTTTGAAAAAATAACGAGGTGTAAAGTAAAAAATTTGTTGCCATCGAAAAATAGACGCTTAAACACGTATATTTTGCAAATATTTATTCATGGTCACCTATTTTAAAATAATATTATTATTTTACATCAATGAGAATATTCTAGAAAATACTTTCTATAGGTTTATATTTAGAGTCGAAAATGAAAATTGTTTGTAAGCATTTATTATGAAAACCTACAATATAGAATGTATAGTTGTTTCAATGCCATAGTATCATGACACATGAGCCTCATGCCGTAACCATAATAAATCTGCGGTATTTCATCGCAGTGCATTCTGTGATATGATCATTATATTTATGTAAATCGGGTCACCCGTATGAAACCTAACAAAACACAATAAGCTTCCGTTATTGGTTTATTTTATTAAATATTACTTAACGTAGCTATGAGAATTGATTAACTCTTTTGTGTTCATATCAATGTTTATCACTTAATACTTTTTTTTTTATTTTTTTTTTATGATTTAGATTACATCCAAGGGCTCACACTTTCCCGCGCCTTTTGTTTCTTTTTTTTATCACTTAATACTATATATATAATATGTAGAAAGAAATAATACGAGGGCTAAGAAATTAAAATCTGTGTAGAGGAATATTTAACTTTAACTTTACTTTTAAAGTTAAATATTATACTTTACGCTGTATCCCGCATATAGCGGGGTAGGCAAAGGGAACCCGAGAACCTAGTGTTAAGACACTCCGTTCTCTACAATAATTCCGTTCCCCACTTTCGTCTTTCACGTTACGTTTATTGATATTTAAAATATTGATATATGCATGTATGACTGTACACTTCATACAAAGGTTTTCTAACTAATGACAACGAAGAGAAGAAAAATAAATATTATGTAACTCAGTCTTTCTGTCTATTTTACAAGATGTGGGATACATAGCTTTGTTTCAGTAATATCAACTAAATTTTAGGCAATATCGTAAAAAACTTTTTTGTTAGCGTGTTCAGAAAAAATTAAAACGAGGCCACAATGACGGATGGGAATATTTATTAGTTGAATTCTTCCTTGGCTTTAGGTAATTTTGATATTTTGTAATTATTTACATAATTATTTGTACTTTACCATTCGACTGACTGAAAGATAATTAATAAAATCTGTTATTTGTAATTCAATTTTCGTTTATTTTAATCAAAAATTTGATTTATTCTTAAAAAAAATAACTATTTTCTAATACACTAATAAATTTATAATTTGTTGTACATAGGTATGTAAATTCGACAGAATTCAAATGAAGTCGACAGTGCAGTGTTAATTCTTCTCCTGAAAATTCATGAATCACATTTAGTCTCTGATAATAGAATATGCAACAAGCTGTCATGAGCAAGTTGTCATAAATATTCTGGCACAATGGCTGTATAGTATAGTATAGTAAAGTATAGTATTGTAGTATTGTTATATGGAGGGAAATGAAAACAATAGCGCGTTGAATGCAGGGGACAGACAGTAACTGATGAATTACTTGAGCGCGAGAGCGTTTGCCGAACATTCAATGTAGAACTAGGCTGGAGTTGAGTGCTTTTTACTTTTTTAAAAATAAATGCAGTCAGATAGGACAATGGCGACACAATAGATTAAACTTCAAAAGTACTTGATTCGCGTGGCCGCAATTCAAAAGTCGCGAAATGACAACGGAAGCATTATGAACTATAATGAAACATTTTCACGGTTGACTCTCCGAAAATGTACTGTTGTCCCCAAATAGTGTACCTAAAAAGAATATAATAAAGTTGCTTCATAACCCACATACAACACTAAAGTTTAAATTAGTTAGATGCATTCTGTTCTATAAAAGCACGTCGACATCAACGAGCAATGCGTCTGTTGCCATGCAGGTAGTTAGCAAATGTAAATCTAGTACATACCCAAGACGCCGGCGGGTATCTCGGGAACGGTGCAATGGGTTTGGTTGCCACATTACTCGGCAACTCGGCCTTGATCCCGCGCTTCAGCCGTTGTTTTCTTCTCTCCCGCGATTTCGCTCTTAGCATAAGAGCTGCCTGCATACTTGCCAGCTTTGAGGCCGTAAGTAAACGCGGGGGAAAACTACTTAGCTGCTAGGCTAAGGTCCACTATCACAATTCACTTAACGATTTATATTCACGCACGTTTGCTATTAGTCTTTTGTATAATCGTTTATTAATTAATTCGAGCAATTGTTTCTAACTCTAGCGTGACTATTCTAGTATTTATGTATTTGTACAGCAGTAGATTTACGTTAACGCGTCAAATATTAATATCACTTTATATTAGTCCCGTCACAATAATGTCAAGTTTCGTAACTTGGTCTCACTAGAAACTCTTTAGAATTGGTTTAAGATAGGCACAAGAAAAGGCGCGAAACTATATTAAATATTTATTCTAATTGAACTTGATTACCCTAATTACGATATGTTTTGTGAGAGAACGATATTGGAAGCGAGCGCTTTGGCGTTGTATGTAATCGAATGTTTATTAAAGTAATGTTTAATGATATGGTACACTCATGTCTCGTTCCGCACGTCAAGTCGCAGTCTTTGATTCTTCGACACCTGCCACCGAACGCTCTCCGCTAGATGTCTCTGTTTCATGGCCGGCCTACTTTTATCACTTGGCGTATCAACACACACATTTCACTGACGTCCTCTCACACGCGCTGGAAGCGACGCACCGACACACTTATAGTACGATAGGATTACGCATAATCAAATTAAAGGTGACCCCAAACATTGCATTGTCTCACTCATGCTCACAAATTAAAATACGGGTACATCGAATGCTATATTTACTTACAAAAGCGGGTAAAGCGACATACGCACTGGTGGGTGCGTATGTAGCTCTTACAAGACATGCTTAATCTAACATCGAGGACACAGGCACAACATATAGTACCTCGACGAGGTCGCATGGCGATTGGGGTGCGGGCGCGAGGAGCCGGGACTCCCAGTGCTGGCAGGAGTAGGCGCGGACCCCGGTGGGCGCGGGGTGGACGGGGCTGCGCGCGCGCGGGCTCGGCGGCGCGGGCTGGCGGCCGTGTTGGCGCGCCTGCACACACACGCACTCGCCGGTTCTCACATCAACACGTCGTGATCATCTCAAAACAAATCCTCTACTTGTCACACGCTACTTCAAACTTCAACCAAGCACAAAGTATATATTCCAATTATTGTCTACATTGATAGAATTAGAATCAAAATTCATTTTTAATGAGCTAAATATCCCTAAAAAGAAACAGTGTGAAAATAAGGGGGAAGGTAGAGTAACTACTGCTAAATTGTGAATAATTATATATAATGTATTATAATATTGCATTCACTAACATATACAGTCGTATATAGTCGGGATTTGAACCCGTGACAATTTTAATAGCATCAAGATACTTATGTTTCTATTTGGAATATATTCTCTGTTAACTGTGTGCATCAAAATACGTCCTTCTGTTAATAAGGACGTAAGTGCGATGACATGATCAAAATATGCTCATTCAAATTTTGTGAATGACACTACAACAGCAAATAGGTCAAACAGTGTTGAAGCTTTTAAGTAGGATTGTGATATATGGCATTCTTCATCTACTTTGGAAAGGGTAAGAAATATAATCAAATATTAATAATCGAAACAGTCATTTACCTCGAATACGGTATATCACAATGTACACATTATAACTTCGAAAAACTTTTAAAGTTATAGTAATATATGAAAATATATATTTTTATTGTACGCGTAATATTTTTTGTAATGTCATACGGTCATTGATTTTGATTAAAGTTTTGATAGTTCACTGATGATTTTAGTTCCATATATTACACAAATCGTTGAATACCTATAGGCAGAAAATATATATATTTTTTTAATTTGAATACCATAGCACCTTTTTTTATTTTCGCTTTTAAATTAATTTAAGTTAATTTTGTTTTTACATTTACGTCTAATATTATAAATTATTTTACAATATTAGAAGTAAGTATAGTAAATTTCATTGTTTCAATTTTTCATTTATAAAGTACGCTAAATAAACCATCTAGATACTTTCCTTTGACGAAATAAGCTATTTACTATTAATATAATTCAAAATTTGTCACGTTCATTGCAGCATGTTATTGAGCCTTCGAAAATCTCTTTTAAATAATATTTCATAGCTAACCAAACAGGAATTTAGTCTTTTTAAAGAAAGAAGAAATTTAACGTTTCAATGGCGAATTCCTTAGTATTTTAGACCATATTATTTTATTAAGCTACAATGTACCTTTTATTTAAGATGTGAAGCTTCCTCCCTTCCAGGTAAATCCTGCATACCAACACTGTTCTCAATATACTACTATTTTTGGTCTAAGGTTAGATTCAATAATATTTTATTCTTATTCAATTTATTGCCAAAACAATTTAGTAGTAAAAGTCGATATTTATTTATAAGATACACTGTATTATGTTAAAAAGTACAAAATTATAATTCTGGATAAACCCGACGTTTTGAACGTTTTGCATTTACATATTTAATGTTAATTTCAAAAACTGAATTATACGCTATATTCCCGTTTAAAAACAGTTTCATTTAAATTAGAGTAACTTTAATAAATATATGAATATAGTAAATAAAACAGTGTACCATTATAAACAAAATAATTTATATTTTACAATACTAAATAATAAATGAGGCAGTCCGATGTTATACCTTTCGGCCCGCGAGCGACGCGCCGCCCGCCGCCGCGTACATGCACCGTGGGCGAGCACGCTCACCCGGCGGTCATCTAGCGGTGAGCGGAGCGCGCCGCCGCCCCGCTCGCCTTCCACCACCACCTACACCTGGAAAATATGGAGATTTTGTATAATATGTTATGTTATACTAGCAAAATGTAAAAAAAAATATTATAATTTAGTAAATTATGTGGAATTCCACATAAAAAAACATACTTCTAGGTGGAATAGTGTCTTGACACTACATGCACTCTGACTACTGTGGTATGCGGGATTAAGCGTCAATCCGGTTTTTTAAGTTTTGTACTAACTTATAGACTAATAAATTTTATTTTATTCATTGATCTTTAAAGTACATATTTGTATATAGACTACTTTTGTTAAGGTGCTTGTAAAATTTTGGCAATGAACTTAATCACGGGTTATTTTATTTTGTGGCGTGTGGGAAATTGTCACTCATCTTTACACATTCGTATTATGGTGACAACACTTGTCACCAAGCTTTTAGTTATGTAGCTTGTCGCAGTTTTAAGTAAATTAATATAGTTAGATATTTTTTTAAAATATTTAATTTAACAAAGAAAAGGAAATAATTATAAATAGTTATATATGATGATTTGTAACTGATTACTTAATAATTGAGTAATTTAATAACTTAAAAAATTTACAATGTAAAAGTTACATCATCTTCGAAGGGCCATAATTAAAGAACTGAATGAAACTGAAGTTACATCATAAAAAGAAAAGATAAATTGTGAATGTTTTAAATTTGTCAACCTTTAAAGAGAGTATCTAAATTTGGAATTGCATATGTGGAGATTTTATTTAAAAGCCAAGAAGACCTTTTAAATATTATATTTAAGCTAACTTGAACTGGAACACCCTCATATGAATTAAAAATTACATAAAGCGCTAAAAGATTTCCGAGTGCTGCTTAATTTCATACCAAATATTGAATAAGAAATTTCAACTTTGTTTACAATATTAATATTCGTTTTTCAGTTTCGCAGACCTAGCGTATTTTAATGACTAGCAGTAACAAGCAAGACTTTTCTTGAGCCAGCCTATTTCCTATTCTAATGAGCGAGCCTACACACACATTACCTCGTATGAAAGTTTAAGACGTATGTATTACTTTGCAGATGTATGTGCATGATTCGATCGATGATACACTGGATTTTTATACTACGTGAAGGAAAGAAAGGAGAAGTATAAAATTGGTATACATGTATTGTACATGTAGGAGGAATGCAGAAAACCCATATTTTTTATAATATTGTACCAAAAATACATTCAATTAATAACTTAAATATTACACTACCTACACTTTTGAATAAAATGACATAGACGTTACGCAGGATACGTATATTTTACAATTAATGTCCCGTTTATAAAAAGCAGGTATCATAATATATTTGGCTTTTAGTAATTCGTAAGTTGTAGGTTTGAGTCCAACTAGAGTACAAGATGTCAATATAATATATAACTCTTCTGTTACTTAGTGACTGACAGACAACGGTGAAAATGCCTGCCATAATAAACTAAAATTGTGTAAACACATTCTCTAAATTCTCCAAATTCTTACAAGTAACGAATTATTTCAGAGTCTAAATTCATATATACTAATAAGTCTAAGTTGTAAATATATTACAAAAATGATTTTCTGGCAGAGCTGAAGAAAGTACAGCGCTAGGTACTTACTTCTAATATTGTTAGGTGGGTAGAGACCCAACACGCAAAATCCAAAAAGAAAGTGAAGAATATTGTTCCTTATCACTAAAATCTCTCCCCAAGATGCACTTAATATAGAAAATTATAGTTCAGTTTTAATATAGTGTACATATAGTGTAGTCCTATTTATTGTAACTAGTGTCCCCGTTGACGCGTTATCAACGCGTTGCCTTTAGTAATGTATATGTCACTTTGTATGAACATAGATGTTAAACCATGGTAGTGTGTCTTACATTTATTTTATTAACATACTTTTTATGCATTATTTAAAAAAATATCAGCATTCTGCATTCCTTCTTTATATAAACTTTTAGTGTGCCAAGTTTCACGCTCCTCTGTCAGCGCAATTGTCGAAAAAAAGGATCTAAAGTTTTTGCTTCACGTATTTATATATAAATACTCCCAGTTCTTTTTCATTATTGTGTAATAGTTTAAAATGTCACGGAAAGACCTTAAGTCATATTGCAAAAGGAAAACGAATTAAGTTGTTAATAGAATTTTTTCAAATGCAAGAAACATTTGCTTGAAACCATAAATGGCTTACGATGAAATTGTTAAATTGCTTTATAGTACACGTCAATTATAAATTAGCCACTTACGTGGTAGGAAAGTAATAGTTTATTACGCTGTATATGAAAAAAAGACATTATTCATTAAATGACCTTTGATTTTCGCAAGTTTTGCACATTTTATAATAAAGAAGTAAGATTATTCGCTTTTATTTTGGTATTTAAGTAATGTTGCTTTTTAATATATATTTTGAGTATCGCCTGATAGCTAGTGAAAACTTATCAATAAACACTTTGCTCTGTCTACACTTTCAAGTTATATTAATAATAGAAGAAATTCCTTAGCAATCCATGGATTCACCGTACGGGTGCCAGACCCCTCGTGTTGCTGAGAAAAGAGTTTAGAGAGTGCCTTGGATTAACGACCTAAGAGTAGATCTAAGGGGCCCCTTTCAAATGCGCATTAACGTTCACCTCCACTGCCCGCGCTCCTCTCTCTACCTGACATCTATCAGCCATCCCGTGAAGAGGAGCGAACCTCAATGCCGCGATCACTACGTGTACAAGAATAAAATAATTTAACATAATCATTCCCGAATTTAGTAAGGAACGAACCCACAACGTCTAACTTTGCCAAGCCCAATAAAAAAAATCGTCCAAATTCGTAGCGATTTGTCTAGTTACCGGAGTGAGGAAATGAAAATACTAAATAATAATAATAATATAAATATTTAATATTTTCATTTCCTGGAATGGGAATCGAATCCACATCCTGTCGCGTTTACAGTCGGACGCTTGTGCCTCTGCGCCACGATTGGCCTCATAGTAAGTGAAAATTAAATTAAACGCTTTAATACAATTGTAATATAATCCGATACATAAATAAACATTTTAAACGGCTCGCTCAATTAAGAGTACTAGGTACAGATTATAATTAAATATCGACGCAAAATTCATTATGTAAAACGATGCACAAAATTGATAATATCGATTTCAATAACGGGATATGATGCTGTCACATTCATTAACTTGTCCGCGTATTGGTATAATAATTTAATAAAATAAATATGAGTATTTTAAATATCGATGTTGCCTTCGTAAGTTTTTTTTTTAACTTCACGCTGTAACCCGCATATAGCAGGGTAGACAGAGTGAACCTGAGAACCTAGTGTTAAGACACTCCGTTCTCTTACAACAATTCCGTTTCCCACTTCTTAATTAAATATTAAATATTATGATACACATATAAATATTTAAACGCCTGTCGTGGCGCAGAGGCACAAGCGTGCGACTGTAAACGCGACAGTTTGTGGGTTCGATTCCCACTCCAGAAAATGTAAAATTTTTAGTATTTTCATTTCTTGGGTTTGGTAACAAGGCAAAGGGTGGCGTTGAGTTCCGCCACTCAACACGCAATGCCACAATTTCGCGGAAAGTGGGGATATTTTATATTTTTCTGTTTTCGTAAAAATATAAAAAAACGTAAAAAGAGCCTAATCCTCTGCATTTTACAAGGAACCTAAATTCCAATTTAATTTAACAAAATTTCTACTTCTAACGCCAAGTAGTTTTGACTACACGTTTTTTATCTGTTACTCAATGAGCCACGGGAGGGCCTTATACATATATAATATATTAGTATAGCATAAGTATATTTTTCTAAATTTTCATATAGGCTCATTAATAGGGTAAAGGCTTATCATAGGTTTAACATACTAAACAAACTATTAAGTTATTAATAGTCACGTTATCGGTAATCACGGAAGAGAATAAACTTTGTTGAAGTATTTACAGCGTTGGGAGGAATATTATATATTCAAATTCGTTAGTAAAATATGATTAATGATAATAAATCAATAAAATATAAAATTAAAAAGAATAAATCATTAAAATAAATTAATAGCATTACATGCACATATAAAAGATCTATTTTTTTTATGAATAACGGATGGCAAACGAGCAGATGGACCACCTGATGGTAAGTGGTTACCTTCGCCCATGATCATCCACGACACCAGAGATGTTGTAGATGCGTCGCCAACCTACAGAATACAGATGGAAGTGGAGGACAATGTAGTGGTCCGCTATCGGAACCATCACATTTTGGGGAAAGGATGGGTGAGAAAGCTGGGAATTTAACTTTAATATAAAAAATAATTATCATATTACATTTTTTTGGAATGAATTTGTTTTCACATATTATTATTAACCTTCTACGTTTCGATTACTTAAAACTAAGCTAGAACACTCACAGAGCTTAATATCTCGATGTGTTCCCTGAGTACTAAGGACTACTTGTATTTCGCAACTTGATACTAATATTTGTTGTGGACTTTTGAATTTGTATAATTCACCTGTGAATCTCAAAATGTTAAAGAAGTTAAAAAATATTAATTTTACTTGTGATGCATGGAAACGGCAATCATCAAACAAAATGTTTATAAATATAATATAGCCATTAGTTATTTTTAGTGTAAGAAATTGTCATTAAAATACATCAGATTGAGTGTGTGTGTTTTAAAAGTAGTAAGAGCAAGTATAAAAAACATATATCTCTGCTTAGTTATCCCAGAAAAACTATTAAAGAGATTATGAAGAAAGCTTATAAAAAGAAGTAAATAAAAAATATAATGATATACAAAGTACCCAAGGAACAAAAAGACAAACAATTAAAACATATATATTTATCTATGAAGTCAAAATGACTATATTACTTAAAATTACAAAAGTGAAATCTAAATACCTATTTCTCTGTTTATTTATATTTTTAACTGACTTCAAAAAAGAAAGATGTTCCCAATTCGACTGAACTTTCTTATATTAGGTAATATCTCTCACATCTCTGACAGAAATTTGTAAAAATCTCTCTACAGAGATGCTAACAACATAAGTAAGTTGTAACAAGCGTATAAGAATTTCGACGCTGCCGCATGTACAACGTATGGCTTAGTGGTCAGAGCTCTTGGACAGTTTCGAAAAGGCGCGGGTTCGAGCCCCGCTGCGTTCAATCTTTTATACGTTTTCTAAATATGTTTTTCGTTTCCTGTGATTAACACTTTAAAACTTCAAAAAAATGTCACATATCTTTTTACTGGTTGAACCAATTTTAATGATTCAGTTTTATACTATAACTAGTTGGTTTTAGTTGCTTTTTATATGTTAGGTTTTGATGTGGTAGGGGATCACGTTACATTTAACTAAGATTTGACAAGTGGTTTCGGAGTTATTCGTAATAACTGTAACTGTTTTTTATAGTGCATTTTCTTCAACGCCGGTTTTCTTTTTTTGTTAAAATCTTAATTATTAATTTATAATTAGTATCACATACATACATCCAAATTTAAAAACAAATTCGACTCTAAATTAAATTTCTTAAATACAAAATTCCGAATATTTATGTCGAATAGTTACTTATTTTTAGAAACCCTAATGTGGTAAAGCTGCAAGGAGATTCGCCAAGTCATAAGAGCTTGCAAAAGCTTAAGCACGAAGTACATTTCTAGTTTCAATCTGTGTACTCTACATTAATTTCGCTGGCATATAATGTTGAATTTCCTTATTTTAGTTAGTAATAGGCCTTCTAATTGCTCGTACGTTTGTATTAAAAACAAATACGAAGAGAATTATAATTAGATTTTAGTTTTTAACTATGATTAGTGGTTTTTTTTTATGAATGAAAAACGGATGGCAAACGAGCAGATCCGACCACCTGATGGTAAGTGGTTACCTTCGCCCATGAACATCTACAACACCAGAGATGTTGTAGATGCGTTGCCAACCTAGAGGATACAGATGGAAGGGGAGGACAATGTAGTAGTCCGCTATCGGAACCACCACATTTTGGGAAAATGATGGGTGGGAATGGGGAAAACCTGGCTTACATGCCATCGAACCGAAACACATCATAAGATGTTTCATAGTGGTGAGGCATGATCATGATTCAGTGCGGCAGAGTTAAATGTAAACGCGATGGTTGTATGTTTGATCCTCTCGGGGGAATTTAAATTATTTTTATTTTCCCGTTCTGGTAAAATAAAGCACGATGTTAAGTTCTTTACTTTTTCGTTCTTTTCTTTGACTAACGAACGGCATTGCGGGAATAAACGTGAAGTAAGTTTTATTACAGTCGCACAAGCGTGTGACTGTAAACGCGACAGGTTGTGGGTTCAATTCCCACTTCAGGAAAAGGATTTTTTCATGTCCTGGGTTTGGTAACAAGGCAAAGCGCGGTGTTGAATTCCGCCACTCAGCACGCAATGCCTCAAATCGGCGGAAAGTGGGGAACGGAGTATCTTAACACTAGGTTCCCTCTGCCTACCCTGCTATATGCGGGATACAGCGTGAAGCTATGTATGTATATATGTATGTACGAATTCACTATGATTTTACAACACTGCCCTCAGATCCATTTCAGGCTAAACCTATAAACTATGCTATATACAGGTTATAACGTGATATATAATGCATTAACAGAAAATATTGTAATATTTTGTTAATACAATATACATAAACGACATCATACTAAACTAAAATGTTAGTTGTTTTTAACCGATTTAGTTAAGATCTGATTCGTAGTTTTTAAGTTATTCCTAATAATTATCCGTTTTAGTGCATTTTATATGAAGTCTTTTTTTTTCTTTGTTAAATTTTAATAATTCATAATTCAATTATAACTTACAATTACGTTTTAATTTAATAATATTTTCTTGCTGTAAATCAAATTCCTGTAATTTAACGGGTGCTATAAAAAACGAAAAGTCTGTATATAAATAAGTAAAACAATAACCAGTAATCTAATAGAAAAATAAATGTCGTATATAAAACGAATTTAAAAACTGATTTCAAGCCAAGGAAACATAATGAAAAGCCCCTTAATATGAATCATGTTATAAGTTTAATGGAATAAATGATCAAAACCCTGAGGCGTATGCTTGTGCCGCTCTAAATTAATACTATTACAACCTTCGGTGTTTGCAAACTGCAAGGCCTATAGGGATTGGTAAAGATAATTTGACAAGATGTTATATGCCATATTAACGTATACCGTGTCTTGTTTAATGTGCAAAACATAAATATTGTTGAATATGTGATTTACGAGTATGTATTAGACAAAGCGCGGCGTTGAGTTCCACCACTCAGCACGTAATGCCTCAAATCGGCCGAAAGTGGGGAACGGCAACGATAAAAGAGAACGGAGTGTCTTACCACTAGGTTCTCTGGTTCCTTTTGCCTACCCTGCTATGTGCGGGATACAGCATGAAGTTATGTAAAAAAAATGTATTTAAATATAATGCGCAGCGTTGAATTCCGCCACTCAACACACATTGCCTCGAGTTCGAGTTGAAAGAAGAAAGCAGAGTGTTTAGACACTTGGTTTTCTCAGTCTATCCTACTATGTGAAGCTGCAAAAATAATATAAAGTCTTGCAATGTTTATATATACTTAAAAATAACAATTCCGTTATCTTTTATTTGACATAACTATATTATTTTTCGTAAACCAATTATAATAATTAAGTATATATATACAGTACATATTTATATAATTTATGGCTCTCGATATTAAAGTTACTAATAATATTTAAAAGCCAGAATACGTAACTATTGTATAATGGGAGTTACAGAATATCTGACATCGGCATTTATTAATAAATTTTTCACGTTGTTGCTCTTATTGCGTTAAATTCATTTCTCATCACGAACATAGTTCGCAATATCGTTTGTATGATGTTTAATAATTACGTACAAACGATACAATGTCGGACATAGTCTAGGGAATATTGAATACCTTGGAGCTTTGTAATTTCTGTTCTACATTGCTAAAGATGGTATTTGAAATATACATAGTTTCACTGTAAAATTGTGTAGAAGTAGTTTCTTTTCTTATTTTCTGTGTTGAAAATTAAAATTTAGACAAAAAAAGAAAACTCACTTCAAATAAAATACGCTAAACAGTATAATTATTAAGAATAACTCAAAAACTTATCAGATTTTAACTAAATTTTACTACCACCAGACCACATTAAAAGCACCAGCAGCATATAAAAAAAAGAATCATCATAACTGGTTCACTTCGTAAAAAGTAATATGCTAACACGTGAAAAATAAAGTCGAATTGAGAACCTCCTCGTTTTTTGAAGTAAGTTAAAAATATGTAGACAATTATGCAAAGAACACGTTCAATTAATTAATTATTCTAGAGCCACACCTATGTTACTATATTTTATAATACGCTTTAAAAGAAAATTACACTTAATAAAATAATTAAAATTATGAGATAATAGCATTTTCGCAGAAAATTTTGCCGTGTTTTTACCCGATTGTGAGAGGAGGGTTATGTTATTCGCGCGTATCATGTATGTTTATAATATTCTTTATTACCTCATTATTTAATTCGGTGGTTTGGAATCTTCCAAATCCCTGGACCAAATTATATAATTAAGGTGGCGTTAGATAGGTATTGATACTCCAAGTGTTCTTAAATATGTGACGTCACTTTTAATTCAATATAGCGCCCTCTAGAGGCAATTATGTCATGAATAAAAACAAAAAAAATCGTTAATGGATACCGTGTGGGTTGTCAAATGAAAGGACTTAATTAGCACATTTCAAATATATAACACATAACTAGCTTTTATAGCTTATTTTATTTGTATTTGCTTCCTAAATTTGAAGAATTGGTTCAGTCGGATTTATTTCTTTATAATTATGTGTGTTATTGAAAAGTATCAATTCATACCTATATATATATGTGCATTTAGTTAGAATATTACAACGTTTGACATTTCCATAGCAGAAATAACTAAAATATTAAACTTTAACTTGTATTTCCGACACCAAGAAATATATATTTAAGCCCTACATATAAGCTTTTCTCACAAGCATATGATACACATATGGAGAATTCTTATTATTTGCACTCACTGCTTCATAACTTTTCTCGAGCTTAAAATTCAATATAACTTTAAAGCCTTCTTCTGTGAAATATATAAGTTTTCAGATGATACTTTTCTATATTATAGTCTATAACGAGGTAAGTTTTAACTATGTTTTCTTATACAAGTAATGTTATATTGTATTTCTATTGATTTAAAGTTACCAAGAAATGAATTTCATTAGCCTTAAACTCTGCAAAGGTTAAAGAACGCTAGATTAACCGATAAATATAATATATAAAGGCGTTCAAGTTGAAGGAAACCGCCGAAATCAGTAATTAATTTTAGTACCCTGTACGAACTAGATTAGGGTTACTGTATTGAATTTATTTGCTAATATTGTGAAGCATGATTATAAAGATACTTTAGTGTTATTTCTTATATTTTAGTATGTTTTTATTGCGAAACAGCAAGAGTTATATGTTATACAGTATCAGTTGTAACATAATGTTAAAATTGAGTACAATAAAATTGAGTTCCAGCATTTAACATGCAACATCTTAAGCGCCTGAGCGAAGAGCGAAGAAAGGAGTGTCTAGACATTATGTTGTTGCTGCTTTGCCTGCTATGCGGGAAAAGAGTAAAGATGTTTATTTATAATATATTATAAATATGGCTGCTAGAAAAAATTATATATAATATGAACCGCAAAATTTACATAGATAAGTCATTTATAACAAATAAATTGCGTGTCGCTACAAGGTCGTAGCACCACTACGATGAACCTACGACGTAGCATTTAACCTACGAATTTCATTAACCAATGAAAAAATGTGCTGTAAAAAGTTTATTTAACTGCTTTTTCTACTTTATAATTATAATATTGCACTTAATAAACTGTAATGAAAATTGATAAGAATATTTTTGTACTTTAGTTTTTTATTGTATTGTGATAACTAAAAATCATATATTTTTTTAAAATTTTTGATATAAAGGTCAAGATATCATTATGAATCCAATCATCTTGAATACAGTGCTTTTAATTCCACTCATTTGTGTATTACATGAAAGTTTTTAATTAATACGAACAAAAAGCATGTCGAAGGCTAAGGGTGTGGCCTCGGAACTGGGTTAAATGATTTCAAGTGACGATCGAACAAGCATTGAAGAAGACTCAGCTAAGGTGCTGAGCGAGCCGTTTTGAGGGTCGAAACGTACTTATAAAGGCCTGTCTTACAAACCTGAAGGGTTTTCACGTGAAGAAACCTCTAAGCCTAGTCTGAGACCGTTCTTGAGAGCCAAATTTAGAACGTTGAAAAGTTCATGGCAGAGTGTTATATTATCTGAGATATCTTTGGATAAAAAATAAAAAAAATATGATATAGATGCGGTTTTAATTTTTGTATATCAATCCAGTCTGCTGACAATATTTATGATGATACCTATGTGATTAAATTACACCAGCCATTACATAGCTGGCTGATGATCAAACTTATTGATCGAAATTAATAGTTTATAAGAGAATGATATATAATTTTGGTTATTCTATAAATAAACATTATTTCTACTCCAGTTACTGAATCTTATGAAGAACCAAAATATCAACACCTACAGCATTGTGAATTGTTCTACTGAAACTTTGCAAACTTTTATACTATTTTAAATGATATTTCCTTGTACGTTAAACATATAATGTATGAAAAAAAATGTATTGAATTATAATTGTAAAAATGTATCATTTACTATAATTATGAAGAATATTTTAATAAAAATATGTAACATTACAGTAGTCTCCCCGTAATTTGTAAAAGCTCATTCACTTGGCTAAGCTTTTTATCACTATACAGACTACTTAAACGCAAAAAGCTTATTACATCTGTTATGTTATTCATTTTAAAAGAGCGAAACACGATCCCGGTCTTTTATAGCGTCCAGTTTTTAGTCTGATTTAATATTAAAATTGAAAAAGAAGCGAAGCAGACTTTGAATGTTCAGAAATATTAATATTGGATAGCCTCTGAACTTTTCAAAAACCTATTCAATACAATTTGCTTAAAGTTTCGACCAAACCAGCCTTCAATCGTTTCTACGTTTAGTGAAATGCAACAATACTCTTATAAATGACTTAAAATCGCTCGAAGCAACTCGTATGAACAAAGTTTGTTCCAATGTATTTAATTTAAAGTTTTTATAGGGACGGATATTTTATTCGATACTATTATGATATTTATAGCAATATTTTTTAGTTACACTACCACGGTATTATTTCATTCAACTGTCATTGAAATAATATTTATGCGAAATGAAATAATCAATACTATTTAAATTATGCAGAAAATCGATAAAACACAATAGTCTGTTACGTTGCTATTTACGTGTAATTTCCGAACACTACTACAATAGTTAATGAATCTGATATGAATTTTCAATTATTAATATGGTGATAATAATGGGAAATATTTATAAAAAAAGGGTTTACTAGATACGGGGCATAATGAAATATGAAGCTATTTTCAAGCACTTCCAGTCTCTACAGAGACGAGCTTGGCTAAGTGTTCGTTAAACATCGTAATGACTGCAAAAAACGTTATAAAATTCTTTAAAACTGTTTTAAGAGGTAATTTTTCATGAAATTTGTGATCTGAGTCTTGTATTCGTTGTGTTGTATATAATATTTACTAAACAATGCCCCTCTGAATATATAATTTGTTTTTAAATGTTAATAAAGAAGTAATTGCTACAAAAGCTCAATGAATGAAAATGAATGCAAATAAAATAAATTAAAATATATTTTAAATTTCTTAATTCACGTGTATTCTATAAAATGGAGAAAATAAAAAGAGCTATTAAAAATACCATGGCACATAATATGCAAATGAAAAATTTATTTATGAACATTCCAGGGTTAAAACGTTTCACGGGTTAATTGCCGGATTCCTTCCACCGACGCAAAAAGCAAGTGGTTTTTTGTATACAAAGTGAACTTCATTTTTACTGAGCCACTAGAATGTATTAATGGAAATTAAGGCGCAAATATAGCGACGGCGTTCTACATACTGTTTATTGCCGGTGCACATAAAAAGTTAATTATAATTAATAAAAAAATAGTATCATGTTTATATTTTTCTTAGATATTTTGTAACAATTACGATGTAGTTTAAACGCAAGGTATTATATGTGTCTATTATAATTGCAAATTCGCAGAATAGTATTTTTGAAATTGCCAGCAAACAACGTGACGACCAATTTTTTTTGGCAGCTGTCTTTCGCATAGTTGAGTAGTCGGAGAGAACTTAGTGTATAGATATTCACCACGTTTCGTCCAGAATCTTCCCGGAGCCTTACCAGAGTCAAGAACTTATTATTTAAATATAATCATTACCCCAAATAGGATCCAAACCAACAACTAGTCGTGTTAATAGTCAGATGCCTATGGCGCTACACCACGAAGGTATCAATAACACTTTTTGAATGAAAATATTTAAATTTATTTACATAAAATAGTTATTTAGTATTACATGATTATTCGTAGTTATATCCAAAAAGCTGTATCTTTATATTACCTCGACATTTGTAATGTTTGGTCAGGTCAGGTTAGAGGCCGAGTGAGGTGATACGCGTCTATCAACTTTGTCAACTATGGCGGCTATTTCCTAAATTGCCTTTCTTTTGCGACTTTTTCAAACAAGCTAAGGTGACACTATCAACTAGTTACAAAGGATTTTTATTTATGAAATTATTATTTACACTTTTTAAAATTTTTATTACACAATTTATTGAATATAAAGAGTTTCCTTTTTTTGCTTTTAAGTTTGCTCAATCACGGTCATATTTCGTCCGTTCCTTTTTTCTATCTGTGTTCTGGCGTTTTTTTTTTAATTATTCTTGCGCTCTTTGTTGTTAATTTTTTTATTAAAAAAGTTTAGCCAGGACGACATGTGTATTATCCGATATGAAACCTATAAAGGTTTTTTTTCACAAAATATTGCTAACATACATATGCCAAAAAAGATGTAGGTGGGTATTGTGAAACTACATAGCCATCTACGTTTTCACTCGCGTAATTCTCAAATTTTATAATAGTTAAAAATTCTTATGTTATTCTAAGCCTTATTCTAATCTACTATATCCTTTATTGCACTTAAAAATACATTAGAAAAAGTAAATACATTTTTTAGTTTACAAAGGTGGACTTATCCCTGAAAGAGATCTCTTCCAGTCAACCTGTGGAAGTGGATGAGTATGTTATATGCGGGGCCAAAGTACAAAAAATAAAAAAAAATAAAAAAATATACATCTAATAGAATATATGTAAACATAATAAATATATAGAATACCATACCTACATACTAATATACACATATACAAAAATATTAAATAAATAAAAAAAAAGATTAAAAAAAAATATATATACATAAATAGACTATACAAATATATATTCATAATTTATATATAGTAAATATGTATATACACATATATATAAAGAAAAATGAATACGATCGTTTTACTTATAATATTAGTTTTAGGTCACTGAAAACTGTTACACGTTGTGAGTATATACTGTTTCAGACGAGATTTAAAGGAAAATAAGGATGGGCTTTTTTAGATAGTTTTAGGAAGTTGGTTCCATAAGGTTGCAGCGTATACGGAAAAGGATTTCTGCAGGAATTTGGTGTTGCTCATCGGTACGTCAAGTGTCGGAACGACACCCGACCGCCTTGAGCGTGTAGGAGCGGGAAGTAGGTTGAAGCGGGAACGCAAATATGAAGGAAAATGTTTGTAATTAAGGATCTTAAAAAGGAATGAGAGGATGTGCATATCACGCCGAAGACGGATAGGGAGCCAATTAAGTTGAGCACGAAACTGAGAAACATGGTCATACTTGCAAGCCAAAAATGAAGCGTATGGCGAGGTTTTGAAGTCGCTCTAATTTGTTTAATACCTCCTCAGTCACATCCAAATAGCAGACGCATATAGTCGCATATAAAATATTATTGTAGTCATTTTCGCTGTAAGAGGACCACTACTAGACATTTTTCTTTTTTAAGTATCTCTTGATAACGATCGGTCCTATACCGATCGTTTCCGGATTTGTGCTTACCCTACGTAGCTAACATACGTATTTTATTCCATAGAGCAATGGAATATATCCCGACATTTTTTTATATTTTACACTCATAACTTATAATGAACGCACTGAATTTAATAATTCAAAAAATAATTTACTGCTCCGTAAACAGAATGAATGGTTAAATAATTGGTTTGGGTCAAAATTCACATCCTGATACGAATAAATAAATATAATAAAGGAAAGAAATATTTTTCTATTTCTTCCGTGTTTTAGCTAGATAAATCCATAAAAAAACAATTATTGTAATATAAACATAATAATTACATATAGAGGCCAGTTGTGACGCAGAAGCACAAGCGTGCCCCTGTAAACCCCGTTAGGTTCTGCGTTCAATTCCCACTTCAGGAAATGAAAATATATTTTTTTAGCTTCACGTTGTATCTCACATATAGCATAGTAGGCAGAGGGAACCTGAGAACCTAATGTTAAGATACTTCTTTCTCTTTAAACAATTCCCTTCCTCACCTTCCGCCGGACTAAGGCATTGCGTGTTGAGTTGCGGAACCTGCGCTTTGCCTTGTTACGAGACCCAGGAAATGAAAATCCTAAATATTATTTAAAATTAAATGAAAATATTAAATATTTATAATAATTAAAGGCAGAGCGTGGCGTTGATTCCCGTAATCAGCACGCAATGCCTCAATTCGGCGGAAAGTAAGGAACGGAAGTGTCTTAATGGAACAGAGTGTCTTAACACTATGTTCTCAGGTTCCCTCTGCCTACCCTGTTATACGGGATACAGCGTGAAATTAAAAAAGTTACATATATTACCTTGCGGATTTTTATGTTCATAATAGTGAGAACGTTTAATATGAATCGTATTTTTTATGTAACGCTAATAGTTTTAGCAGCGCACGCGAAGAAGTCATATTTTAGGCTATTTTTATAGCTTCCTAAAATCATCGACATTTTTATGACTATTCAATTATTTTCTTAAATTAATTTATACGGTATGTTACTCATTGTTAATGTAAAAGAAAACTTAATTTACCTTTTTGTAATATAGACTAGACTTAGTACTTAGTTTTAATATATACCTCGTAAGCAATAAAATTTTGTGAGCATTTAAAAATCTCGTAAGCACACATTATAATAATGTACCAAAACATCTTAGTTTTAACCGATTTAAAAAAAAGAGATTATCAATTCGACTGTAATTTTCATGTGCACAATATGTATATGATTTACCAAGTTATTGCTTGTGATGTAGTTTCCCTTTAAATTATAATTAAAATCTAACCATTAGTTTTAAGTAGTTTTTGTGCCATTCGTAATACTCACTTACTTACTTACTTAACTTCACGCTTATCCCTAGCGGGGTAGTCAGAGAGAACGGAGCGCCAAACGCTACGGTCCCTGCATACCTCTTTCGCCTCGTTCACAGTTATTAACCTCTTCATGCATGCCCTCCGGTCTCAAGCGAGGTCTCCCCCTACCTCTCTTACCGCTCACCTTTGCTTCATATATCTTTCTCACCATTCTTTCATCACTCATCCTCTCGATGTGCCCAAACCACCTGAGCACGTTCTTCTTCATTCTGACTATAACATCCTCGCTTATACCATTCGTAATAATTTTATTATAATTAAAAAAATATATAATTTTGCCTTTTATGGCATTTTATTTGAAGAAGACTTTCTTTTTTGTTAAAATCTTATTTTTTACTAAAAATTTACTAAAAAAATGAACACATTAAATTGACAAACAATGACACCTGTGGCTAACTAATATCTATCACTTCGTCCTTATAAAAAATGTCAATAGAAGCGATGATTTTAATCGACGCATATGTAATGTCCTTTTAATAACAGTGTTTATTGCCCCACAGTGACATTAGCCATTTTATTCTTAAAGCAAAATAGTATGAAGCTTACTTCGTATTTATTATATGTTATTTACTTTATATTGCTACTAGCTATATCTAATGACTTTGTATGCGTGGACTATAAAATAAAATCTTAAGTCCCATTTTTTCGTAGAAGTTTCGAAAAATATTCTCTGAGCTCTCCGCAACACTCCCTAAGATGTCTACATTCCAAATTTTAGCTTTCTGTGTCCAGTAGTTTCGCCCGTTCGTTGTCTATCCATCATTTAGTAACGACGGATAGACAATGTACGGGCAACAACAACCAATGTTGATTATGCTTAATTTACAACACAGCTTTTAGTAATGTATTTTTTTATTAGAGAATTTGCAACTGTTATTGATGTTTTAGAAGTTTTTACATGTCACACTAATATTATACAAATATTGATGGTTGATACGATTCCTGAATAGATTTTTTATATTAAAAATATTTTATTTTTATTTTTTTACTAGTGGTGCCCGCGACTTAGTTCGCGCTAAACATAGGTTTTTTCACCTATTTTCATGTTAAGTACTGCCGTATTTAATTTTTATAACTAAATATTCGCCTTGCCTCACCAAATCTTTCTAGTTACACTTTACCTTTTTACAATTATTTACCTTTTTCCAATTATTAAGTCTGAATATTCTAATATATAAATATCCAAATGTTTATATGTTCAATCTTAGAAGTATAATTAGGTATTACTTAGTAGGTGGAGAGAGCCTATCTCACTGCGCCACAATGGTCACAACTACTATTTACTGTACTAACGGTTTTTTAATATTATTAAAGTGTTAATCACATACTTAGGAATAGAAAACCATTTATCGAAAAGGTATAAAAAGTTGAACGCAGCAAGACTCGATCCAGTGCCAGTCTCGTCCAAGCACTATGACTGCTAAGACATACGTTCTTATTCAACCATGTCGAAATTTTTATACACTTATTATAACTTATTTTTGTTGTTAGCATCTCGGTACAGAGATTTGAAAAAAAATGTTTTTAAGGATTATTTCTATGAACAATCATTTGGCAAGAGAGAATGCTGTTTATTAAATATTTTGATATTTCTAAGTGCATACAACACCAGGCGCGGGTTTCATTTCCACGTAAAAAATTTTATACGCTTTCAATTTTTTTTATGTAGCGGTATTGTTACTAATTTTTTTCTCGAATATAAATAATATTTGAAAAAAATTGGTTTTGCTTATTATTTTGTAATCAATATAATTTGACAGATTTTTTATTTTTTCCTATTAGATTATTCTGTAGCCTTACATGAATAAATTATAAGTCCGATTCACGCATGTAAAATCTTCTAACTTTTAGAGTATCAAATATCGTCTAAATATTTAAGTTTCCTAACTTTTACATTAATAATCAGAATAGGATAATTGTTATTATCTTTACTAATAGAACTTACTTTACGTTACCTGTGTCATGTTGTCTCTTACTTTATGAATACACTTTCCCATAAATATCTAAATTAACACAGTTTTAACTAATTACAATTAGAATTTATTACTATAAAAGATTTTCTTAACAAAATATATTCCGTCAACTTAAAGTTTCTATTACCTTCATAATAATGATAAAATAAATTATCATGTTGCCAAAAAATAATAATTCCATTGTGTAAGAAATTAAATTATTTTTATTATACTATATTAAAAATTTCACTTAAATAATCATGAAAATATTGAAAACAAATATAAAATTATTATATTACTTATTATGCGTTCATACTTTATGGATTGATGAAATATATCTAAAATCGATATATGATTCTTATAAATGTATATTTCTTGTTCTCTTTTTCTTTTCTTTTAATATTAATAATGTAATTAGAAAGAAATTATGCGAGTAATTGACGTAATTTAAGGGTGTCAGTTATTTATTTTTCAACGAAAACTACATTGACTATCAATTCAAAACTATCCTATAAGTTGCTCTAGGCATCCTAAGCAATAACCATGCAATAAATCATTTATTTCTATCCAGTAATTATCGGCATATAAAGTAACTTGTCTATGTAGGTTTTTTTATTTTTTTATAAAAACTAAATCGAATGACAGGATAAAAGCTATCCTATATGTACCTCCACACTCTAAGCTATTTCTGTGACAAGATTCATAACAAAAAAGACATATACTCGTATCTAAAGAATTTAAAATACCTTTACATTTATCTTCGTCCATCTCAATCACAATACAAATTAGGCAAAGAAAATTTTTTTAGTGTTTAGTGAAAGAATGGTAAAAAAGATACAATATATGTGATGCAAGAGAGCGATAAGAGAGACAAGGGGAGACCTCGGATGACCTTCATGTACACGGTGTCGATGATACTTCAGGAAGGTCAAGGAAAAGGCATAAGGTCTCTCAGAGGGCATGTATGATATTTGATGAAGTGAAAAATGGATGCAGGGCCTATAGCATGATGCGCTCCGATCTTTCTGACTTCCCCGCAAACATGAAGTGAAAAAAAACAAAATTGAAGCTATTAATACTAATAATGTTATATAATGTATGAGTGGGCTGAAATTTTTCTACCACGCTTAGTTTGGTAAGTGGCGGCATTTAAAATGTAGTATGGCCGATTACATAGTATTTTGAATGTAAGGAATGAGGACAAGATGAAGCCAAAATAGCATCATTAGAACTTTCCTATGCTCCCCGAGGCGTTATACGATTGATTTCTGTATTTAAGACCCTCAAGATATTAAATTTAAATGTAAGTTTTTGTTATGATTTGAATACGTCTATACTAGTTATACTTACTTTTGTAGAACTAACTTATTTTTATTATATATTCTTCAATTATGGCGCTTTGAACGTGCCAGTAGAGCACAAATCACTTCGCCAATGTCACGTTGTATGGAGAAAGAGTTCCATAACTCTATTGTGTACTACCAATTCTATATGGCGGGGCTATTTAAAAAAAATGCCAAATAATCTATCACTAAGATCTTACATTAGAGGAACTACCATAAGAACTATTACTTTTTCAAAGTTATTGTAAGTCATTTTCAGAATAAAATATCGCGTGTACAGTGTTATTATTGCTTAAAAGGGAACTACAGTTCGAACTTTTTTAGTTCCAAGTACCCTTAACTAAAAGTTTTTATAGCATGCATGCTTAGAACTATGTATAGGTGACGAAAATATAAGTCATTTTAAAGATTCAATTTTATGTATTAAAATAATTAAAAACATTTTCGGTTTGTAATTTGAGTTAGATACACAATTATTACAAATAAATTAACAAATTAGTATTATTATTGAAAAGTTGGGATTATTATATGGAAAATTATATCCTTATACAAATACGTGAAGCAAAAACTTTGTGCCCCTTTTTACGAATTACGCGGATGGAGGTGCATGAAATTTGGCACAATTATAGTTTATATAGAGAAGGAGTGCATAACGCTAATATTTTCTTTAAATAATGCATAAAAAGTATATGAAATTAATAAAATAAATGTTACACACGCTACCATATATTGAGATCCATGTAAATACAAAGTGACATATACATTGCGAAAGACAACGCGTTGTTAACGCGTCGACGGGGACACTAGTATTATATAATTTATTAACTAGATTCTCCTACTTTTCAATCAAATAAATAAATATAAATATATATAAATGCTTGTAAATTCAAACAAAAAGTGTTGCGGCGACCCGAGTGTAGAAACTAACACGAAATAAATTAAATCCCTGTAATTGTCCAACTTCGAAGGTGAAATAAAAGGTCGTAAGATCGATATTTGTTTCTGTTTGTTATGAACCACTGCACCAATTCAAACAATAGAAATTACTATTTTTATTTGAATTGTAAGCAAACGCGTTATATTTTGTGTTATTACGAGTATTGATTCGCCCACTTTATACAAAAGTGTAAGTCAAACATATGGTAGTGTATATATTTTTATTGATTTAATGTATCTATTTAATTTAATTCCGCCACTCAGCACGCCTACCTCAATTCGGCGGAAAGTGGAGAACGGAGTGTCTTAACACTAGGTTCCCATTGCCTACCCTGCTATATGCGGGATACAGCGTGAAGCTATGTATGTATGTATGTATTTATGATATATTATTATTAATATTGATTTTCTGCACTTTATCTCTATGTATACAATGTTTATGCCAATTTTCATACTTACTACCTTAATCCACACAAAAAGTGATCTGTAGACTATCCTTCGCGTATTAATTAATAAAAAAATTAAGAAACATAATAAGATAATTACGAATCATTAAAGGTATCATAAAAAATAAATTTTAGGTAAAAAAAATATATAAATCTTTATTGAATACGATTGAAAAGGCTCGGCTTAGAACAACGCAGTTGCTATGAAAATAGTGAAAGCACGATGTGAAATGAAACGAGATGAAAATGCGATGCAGCGCTGTCACCAGCAAACAAAGTTGAAAAATGGTTTAGGCTGCACGGCAAATAAAATCATAGCGTTTTAGCGTTTTTTCCTTGCGTATACTCTATTTGGGATCTATTTGTTTTAGCCGGATTTTAATGGGTTGTTCACGTTGTGAATATATAGTTACGATTGGGATTATAGTAGTATATGATAATTATTATTTAAAAAATGCTTAAACAGTCTCTTATTAAATTATATTTTTCATCACTTTAATGAGCTTTATTTTTTTTTGTTAATTGTACTGATTGATATTACATACAAAATGACGAAACACGATATATTAGCGTGCAGCTAAATATAAGCGTTAGTTTAAATAAAATCGAAATTGGAATAAGACGTTCATAAGAAGTGTACATAAATGACTATATATATAGATACTATGGTCAAATTACACATAATCTTTATTGTTGTAAACTTTGTGTTATTCCGATGTTATAAGCTATATTACTGTGATTTTTACGTAGATCTAAACAGTAGTTTTTTTGTGAGAGATATATAATCCATTCTTTCTCACAAATTTTCACCTTATATATTATACGCCTCAATTAGGCGGAAAGTGGGAAATGGAATTGTTGTAAGAGTACGGAGTGTCTTAACACTAGGTTCTCAGGTTCCCTCTGCCTACCCTGCTATATGAGGGATACAGCGTGAAGTAAAAAAAAAATTATATGTATTGTAATCAGATAATAATTAATAAGTAAAATATGCAAACTTACATGAATTAAATTATAAATCCTTTGTACAACATATTGAAATAATCCACCAATTTCATCCTTTAGCGATTGCACTGTCACTTTCCACAAAAAATATAGATTCAAAGAAGCACCTCCTCTTTAGACACCTTTGTTACTATCAACTGCAACTTTATACTTGACACTCAATTTATATACATTACATACATGTTATAGGAATTCACTTTTTTATAACTTATAAGTTACAGAGTAAAGATAAATAAAGCTGGGTATTAATATTAAAACTATTAAGATATGTATATTATTGCAAATATAATTTTATTGTGAGTAGGATCAAACAACTTATTCATAGGCTTACAGATTACATTAATATGTATACATTGGTTTTATATATATTCTACAGGTACAACACATATTTATCATAGTGAAATATATAATTATAGAGATTTTGGAAAATTAATCAGCTTCTAGGTGCATTTGAGTGAAATTTGCTAATCGATGCTAATCCAATCTCGAGTGAAGGCGGCCGTAAGCATGAATGCCAAAGTGTATTGCCCTAACTACAAAAATTACCTCTGAAATTACGTTATAAATTGCTTATATAAGACATACATTTTATTGACTCCTTGAAATGTTTGATTAAAAAATTTAAAGAAATTGAATATGATAACTTTTTATATGTTTTAAACAAGAACGAATCTTATTTGTCACAAGCATTTTTTTTAATATAGTAACACTTGTTCTAATTTCACACATTATTATATATAATTACTTTTACTTCACAAATAATATTCTATCAATTTTTAACTACACACAAATTTAATATAACAGCTATAGAACTTTTAACTTGATTTCAATTTGAAGTTAAAGTCAAATAAAATCATAAAGTAAATATATAAATAAACAGACAAATTTCATATGTTTGTCGTTCATTGATTAATTTACTTTACGCTAACGAGATAGTGCCACTGCTAAATGAATTACTGATAGCACTGCACTGAAACGGCTCGCTACAAATTTGTCCTTTTCAAGTAAAAATACGCTTTTTAACTGAATTACATGTTGATTTCATTATTTTTATGTAAATATAAATAGTTATAATGTATATAACAAATTAAATTTGTTTTATGAAGCTTTAATATTTTAGTTTCATCTTTTGTTTTCATTTTTTACGTGTTTTAGGCATGCCCTTGCTTGAACTTATAGCATAGCACTAAGGTCAACGATTAATTAAGTCTAATGCGATTAGCTTAATTATAAACTGTGTCTTTCTACTGTTCATTGGAAAAACAATCTAATATAAGAAAGTAATATATTTAGTCTTTTAATGTCTTATGTCGAATTATTATTTTCGTAAATAATTATTGTATTATACTTATATTTAAATACAATAAAAATATTCTGTTTTCTTATTTTAATGTGTTACCAAAAACTATTTACATAAAATAAATTATTGTCTTACAATTATTTTCCAACATATCATTCATTAACAAACTTTTATAACAACTTTTATTCACTTCTTGTGAACAATACTCGTACAGTGAGACAGTGCAACTTTTTATTCTTTTGTTCAGAAAATAGAAAGTTTGAAAGTTATTACTTATAAATTCTAAGCGATCGAAAGTTTACCGCGTCAATGACGTCACCTTTATTAGAGAATGTACGAATTTATGTGGTCGGGCGACAAGCTGGCCCGCGGTCGGGACGGCCGTTGCCAAACCCATAATTCGTTAATAAGCCCACCGTTTTATGATCATTTGATTATATTATTAATATAACTGGACACTGACTGTTAGCGAGTAGAGGAAAGCGCGCGAACTTTTAAATATATTTGAATAAGGGAGGTAGTGTCGAGGGAACACGACACGGTGCACTGTGGGCAGACCGGGCGCGCGCGGGCGCTGTGTGCGCGGTGCTCGCGCCGCGCCGCCTCAGCCTCGACTGCCGGCATGGAAATTCGATTTTTCTGACGTTTCCTCCGCGCCTTGCTTCACGATCGAACTGCACGTCACATGAATAGACGCCCTCACTGATTTTGCACGTCCGTTCGTAATAATCATTTTGAATGACACTTTCTAATATTCGAAACAAAACTATTTGCGTAAAGGAAAAATATAATTCTATAATCTAAATAAATTCTTGTCTAAACGCATTATATATTATAATTTTACAAGCAAAAATTATAAATCAAAGTCAAAGTCAAATAATTTTATTCAAAATAAGAAGTTACAAGCTTCATTTTTTGAACGTCAAATAATTTACCACCGGTTCACTAAATTTAATGCCTCAGACCTGAGAAGAACCGGCGCAAGAAACTCAGCGGGACTTTTTTTTTTATATTCGAAAATGATTTACAATTCTTTATTAATAGAATCGAATTATAATAAAATTCAATAGAATAACCCAATTATATACGTATTAATATAATATAGCACGCACTAATTCCTATAACATTCTATAGCAGAAACCCTACTAAATATTAATGAAATTGCAACGGGCGCGCACTAAATGTATAAATGAGTACTATTTTTCATGGTTCTCGGCAATGAAAAATTTATAAATTTTTTGCCCAACTTAAATCGTCGGCGGTAATAAATACCTGCGGCAATCATTAATGCCATATTCGGGAAATAAGCATAATTTATATCACGAACGCTTCCAGATTACTGAACATAAAAACGGGGCCGTAATTGGTGTTTTGTTTCTCGTTAAATATTCAACTGTACTCAACATGTACATTTGTTACTCTTATTTACTTTACTTCTAACGAATGAATTTTTAAAATTTGTTTCATTAGGTACATAATTTTTAACATAGGTATTTAAAAATTCTAGTTCCGTTATAGACTATGAAATTAAAAAATATAGACTATTTTTAATACATAATATTTTTTTATTAAAAACAGAGTGTCTTGACACTAGATTCTCTCTGCACCTACCTTCATAAGCTGTATGTAAATGAAATGTGAAGCTAAAAAATAGTTATTACCTAACAATAACAAAAAAAATATCATAGCCACTATAATTATTTTCTAAAGGTTTTTTTTTTATTTTCGTTAATAGCATAGATTAAGTTTCTTGGTTTAACACCCTTGTCTAAACAACATGGACAGAAGTTTATACAGTATTTTGACAGTTACCAAAATCAAACTCTGAACTAACATTTACTATAAAATATACGGAATAACTTAATGCAAAGCGCGGCGTTGAGTTCCGCCACTCAGCCCACAATGCCTCAATTCGGCGGAAAGTGGGGCGGAGTGTCTTAACGCTAGGTTCCCTCTGCCTATCCTGCTATATGGGCGATACAGCGTGATGCTATGTATGTATGAATAACTTAATGAGTGAAACTGAACTGTAAACAATGTAAAACATTTTCTTACTTACTTATTATCATCGACAACAATAAAAATCAATAAAAAACATTGAGAAAGCAATAATACTTCCAAGTGTATAATTTAAGGCACTTACACCGAGTGGCATTTGTTAAATGTCTCTGCAATAACGGATTATTGTATCTCTTTTTTTAACTTAGACAGGGTAGGCAGAGGGAACCCGAGATTCTAGTGTTAAGATACTCCGTTTCCCACTTTCCGCCGAATTGAGGCATACGTGCTGAGTGGTGGAACTCAACGCCGCGCTTTGCCTTGTACCAAACCCAGGAAATGAAAATACTAAACTTTACATTTCCCAGAGTGGGAATCGAACCCACAACCTGTCGCGCTTACAGTCGCACGCTTATGCCTCTGCGCCACAACAGGCGTTATTGTATCTCAATAGTACTTTTGTAATCTTGGTAGCATTTACTAAGAAAACGGCTGCATACAAACATGATATAGGTCAAATGCTGTTGAGCTAGTTTGACCCCACTATTGTGGCGTTGTAATAGCTATGTCTTTATTATATTTATCTACCTGGTAACAATGGGTTGGATTAAATGATGAAAAAAATGAAACAAAAATACTAAAAATAACTTCGTAACAAGTTTTTGAAATGGGTAGCTTTTCGTAACAAAAACTTTGGAGTGTTAATGTATCTGGGGATTATGGGTTCAAATCCTATTCAACTAAATATTTTTGCCATTAGGAAGTGGAATATTGCGTTGTAGAAACAAGATTGGGCAAAAACATATCTGATTTTTAGTATTTAGTAATAAGGAAGAATTTGTTTGGTTTTAGAATTTTTTAATTGAAAAATTGAAAAAGTAATATTATTGACACTATATTCATGTTGTTTTTCGGTTTGCGTGGACGTTAGGGACTGCCGTAGATTATATATGAATATTTTTGATAGTTAAACTATGTGATATATATAAGCTATGTGATAGATATATAGTGATAACACACTTCTAAAAATGTTTTTCATTTTTTTTTAAAAAGAAATGTTTTTCATATATTTAGATATTAATTAATTACTAGGCACGAAACTTTCGTTTCTCTCTGACCACTTTCTTCTATCAGACGAAGCTAGTTAAAGTTTAAAGTTATATAAAAATACAACTTTATAACTAATTGGTATCTCTATAACATCTTTTTCGTATATATTAAAATTACTTTTGCTTTTACTTCAAATTTTAATAATGTAAAAAAACGTGAGGTAATTTTTATAAAAGCTTGTAATTTTTTATCTTACAGGCAAAGGCAGCTGTTTTAATTATCTCTGGAATTACTTAGTTTTGCACTATGCCTATATTTAAGTCTTTAATTAATATTCATTTTTTTATAAAATAACACAAAGTTAGGTTGGTTACGTTATTCCATCCCATCAAATGAGAAATATTTATTAGCAGGTACTTAGCAGGTATTTTAGTTATTGTTATTTGACATCATGTGCTTACGAAAATCTCGCTTTGAGGATTTATGAGATACAAAGGATAAACAAGAAAAAGTGGTGTAAATTATATAATGAAGAAATTGAAATTAAAAAAATAATAATATTTATGATATAAATTTAGATAATATGATGATAGGGTAGGAAAATCTAGTTTAGTGAACCCATTTTCTACCATTTAAAAGTACAATATAGTCAAATTTACTCTAAAGAGAATGTGCTGCGTTCTATTTAGTCCAAAGAAAACATGAAAGGTTTTTCTGTTTACGATTATTTCCTTAAGTGTAATTTGAACTCAAAACTGGTATACTATTTTAAGCTAATTTATTTTTATCAATTTCTTTTATTTCCTGCGTAGCTTCAGGTTTCAGGCAAATGGAACTCAACACCACGTTTTCATATAACCAGAGCGGAGAAATATAGAAGAGTTTAAATGTAAACATTCATCAAGTGGGAACGGAACCTACAAGCATTACTTTTACCGATAAACTTTATCACTGCACCATGAAGGTCTACCATGTAGACCATGTTATTAAATCATATTGATAATATGATTTACCATAGTGTACAATTTTATGAAGAGCACATTACCAAATTCACTTTCTTCGCCACTATATTAGCCTTATATAGAAACAAAGTGTTACACAAATAGAAGGTTATATATGGAAATCTACTGAAAGAGATGATAAAAGTGAGTTATATTAAAAGACGCAGAATATTTTTGGCACATACTTTGATAATACGAGCTTCTGTTATCGTAAGTTTTAGTAATACGAGTACTAAAAAAGTAAAAGTTTAGGTAAATTAATATACTTTCTTTTTAAAACATAAGTGCTTTATAAGTAGTAACTCAACGCCGTAAAGTAACTCAACGCCGCGCTACTAGAGGAAATGAAAATAAATATAATCATTATTTCGAATATACAACCATGATGTAAACAGTAAGTTGTCTCAAATTATTTTGATATTTATTACTTTTTAATACCATTGTACTTCGATATTTATATGTTTAATTGTTTTTCTATAAAAATTGCTTAAATTAGTTAATACAATTTAGTCTCAATCCGACGGAAAGTGGGGAGCAGAATTGTTGAAAGAGAACGGAGTGCCTTTACACTAGGCTCTCAGGTTCCCTCTGCCCACCCTGCTATATGCGGGATACAGCGTGAAGCTAAAAAAAATACAATTTATGTACATATATATAGATATTTATTCGAATATGTTAAAAAAAGAGTTTTTTTTTTAAATATTAAAACAAATAAATTATAATTTAAATAAAAAAAGTAAAAAATTGAAGTGTTATAATACTTCAATTAACCTAACTCTAAGGCTCTTGCGGCGTATATCTCGGGAAACCGGGACCGCTAAAAGCCATTGGCAGCTATCCAAACATCGTGTACGACAGACCTAATATACATTCAAAGAACTAAATATATATTTAATGAGAGTGTTAAAGAGATTCGAAACAAGATATAGAATATAAAAATAAATGAATCGTTAAGTATTAGACCCCATATATGTATATATATGGGGTCGTAATTACTCTCATAAAGGCAAAGTTGGGTAATAAGTGTATTAGAACTAGTTTTTTTATATCAAAAAAGCAACTTTATTCGTTATAATAAGGTAGTCAGAGAACACCTCGTGTCCCTTTCACCTGGAATTCGAGCAATTTTTTTTTTATTTGATATAAAATCAATCCTGTTAAAATGTGGAAAATGTGTGAATATATAAAAAAATATCAACTATACTTTAGTGCACTTTAAGCTATTATCATATGACATTTGTTAGAAATGACAATGCTCGAAACTCTATATAGAGTAAAGCTTTTATTGTTTTATGAATTCAATTGTCGAATGCAGAGTATATATGTTTGATTTTTCATCCCAGTAATGAAGCTGAGTAGTCAAAACATATTATTTAGACTTGTGTGTCTTACAGATGCAAAAAAGATGGCCATGGTGGGGCATTTGGACAGCGATTAACTGAAAATGGGATTCGCCGTGGGATCGATTCCCAATCGGAGGAATGATTACATTTAAATCATTTAATTTCGACTCTGGTTATATGAATAATATGAATCATGGCGTCTAAGTCCTCCACTTGATACGCAATGTCTTGAATTCGGGGGAATAGCGGCGAACGTTCTAACATTAAGTTCTCTTTGAGTACCCTACTGTGTATGATAGATCGTAAACCTGCTTTGTTGTTAGTAAAAATTAATATTTTTATCAATTTTACGCTTACACCTGTCGTGGTGCAGGGGTACAGAGTTGGGCACATTTCCTGGGTTTGGCAACAAAGTAAAGCGCGGCGTTGAGTTCCTCCACTCAACACGCAATACCTCAATTCGGAAAGTGGGAAACGGAGTGCCTTAACACTAGGTTCTCAGATTCTCTTTGCCTACCCTGCTATATGCGGAAAAAAATATAATACCCTGCTATATGCGAAAATAAAATCAAATGAAAAACAAAATTTTGGAAGTTTTTCCATTCATTTTTAATTGACACATTCTGCCGAAAATGTTTATTTTCAGTAAAGTCAATTAAATATGTCATAACTTGTCACAGCATATTTTTTATTAAAAATTAAGAATTGTTCAGTAAAATTTCCGCAAAGCGGGGTAGGCAGGGAGTACCTAAAGTCACTCTGTTTTCTGCTGTCCGTCAAAATTAAATATATTGCGTGCTTAGTAGTGGCGTTCAACGCCGTGCTTTGTCCTATTAGTGCCGGGAATGTAAGTACTTTCCCCGAGTGGGGTGGAAATGGGCTTATAAAATTAAAACACTTGTAACATTTTCACGATTTTTCCTTAACTACAAAAGAAGAAATTTATTTTATTTTTATTTCTTATGTGTTGAAATTAAATTTAGATAGATAAGATATAACGGTCTATTGTGAAAGTTAATAAATAGTTAATAAAGTAGAATAAAAAAAAAATTATATATATTTACGTCATAATCGAATACAATATAAATATAAGTAATAAATAAAATAATCAAGCACACTTGACGTTGTATGCCGCCACATGAAAGGCAATTCCGCTAATTTGTGTATTCCAGTAAGCTGAGGTAGTTAGCGTACAAGTCAATCTGATGTCGAGTTTACGTTGCCCGTTGAGAACGTCTATACATAATTGTTAAATAAAATTATACGTTCAATGTATATCCTTTAAATTGATAAATATTTTGTTATGTGTGTTTTGAAGTAAGCTTTCATTGTATCTATATATTAATACGCGAAGGAAAAACTTTGAATCCCTTTTTACGAAAATTTTGTGGATGGAAAATGAAACTTGGTACACTTATAGTTTATATAGCGAAGAAGTGCACAATAATAATATCTTTTTAATATAATACATAAAATATATATTAAATTAATAAAATAAATGTTACACACATTACCATAGCTTGACATGTATACTTATATAAAGTGACAAATACATTGATAGAAAATGCGTTGTTAATGCGTCAACGGGAACTCTAGTTCCATTAAATGAAAAAAATATGTATATACAGGTATACATTGTATTATTATTATTTTTTTAACTTCACGCTGTATCCCGCATATAGCAGGGTAGGCAGAGGGAACCTAAAAACCTAGTGTTAAGACACTCCGTTCTCTTACAACAATTCCGTTCCCCACTTTCCGCCGAATTGAGTCATTGCGTGCTGAGTGGCGGAATTCAACGGCGCGCTTTGCCTTGTCACCAAACCCAGGAAATGAAAATATTAACATTTCCTGGAGTGTAAATCGAACCCACAACCTGTCGCGTTTACAGTCGCACGCTTGTGCCTCTTCGCCATGACAGGCGTGTTTTATAAATGTTATTCCTATACTTTTACACTTTTCCACGTAAGATTTTAACACGTAGCTTAGTTGGCTAAAAGTCTCGGACAAACCAAGAGGCATAGGCTCCAATCCTGCAAAAATATTTTTTTTATGTTTCTATATTTTTAATTAAGTGAAGTTTTTAACCAACCTAACCCGCATGCTGAAAGTGATGACCCTTATTATATTTTTTTAACTGCTACATCTTGCAATTTTGCGATTTATCTAATTTTTATCAAATTTACAACGAGTAAGACAAATTGAATTTAAAAAAAAACATCTAATAAGCTAGATTTTATAAAAAATATTTCTATAGCAACTTCAACATATATTTAATTCAATTTAAACACGCCCAAGTAATTTGAAGCAGCTCTGTAAATGAAATTTCATTTAAGTTGATGAATTTTTTAAGCTGCAGCCCGTACTCAGATTTGTAAGTCAAATATGAACTGTAATGAGAAAAGTATACGAAATGTGGTGCTTATTCATAAGGAATTAAATCAATAAATTATATTTAAAAATAGTTCAAAACACGCCGTGTAGTGGCGCAGAGGCACAAGCGTGCGACTGTAAACGCGACAGGTTGTGGGTTCGATTCTCACTCCAGCACGCAGTGCTTAAATTCGGCGGAAAGTGGGGAACGGTGTATCTGGACACTAGGTTCTCAAGGTTCCCTCTGTCTACCCTGCTCCGCTATATACGGGATACAGCGTGAAGGTAAAAAAAAATAGTTTCTATATTCAGCTTCACGATTTTTTCAGTATAGCAAATAAGAGAAAACCTAGTGTTATAACACTCCGTGCGCTGATTTCCGAATTCGCCATATAGCGTGTTAAGTGATGAAACTCAACGCCGCCCCTTATGTTAACAGACTGCAGAAATGATATTTTTTAAATATAATAATTTGCCTGAGTGGGACTCGAACCCACAACCGATCTGGATTATAGTCAGTCGCTACCCCACTGTACAATGATGGCCTCCAATAATACAACGATATGACATAACTACTATGGTCATAAAATTAACTTTTATCAATGTCTTTTCGTTTTTCTGAATGGATCATTACTTGAAAAACTTTGGATACCTTTTTACGAAAATTATTTGGACGGAGGAGCATGATACTTGGTATACTTATAGTTTATATAGCGAAGGAGTGCACAATGATAATATCTTTTTAAAATTATGCTTTAAAAATATATTAAATTAAAATAATATATGTTACACACACTACCATGGTTTGATATCCATGTTTATATAAAGTGAAATATACATACGTCGCTAAAAACAACGCGTTGTTAACGCGTCAACGGGGAGACTAGTATATATAAATTATAATAAACAAAATTAAATAAAAACGACATCTAAATTTCCTTTGTTAGTTAAATTACTAAAATTCTGCCCAGTATAAGAGCATTTTGCCGAAGTAGTTTAACTAGTTTAGGCTAAACTGACTGGACAGTGGAATTAAGTTCAGGACTAGCTTACTCTATAAAGATACCTTAACTCATATATAGCTAAGTCCACAAAATGTATTCCATATACATATGCACACGGTATAGGTTATTTGATATTCGGTATATATTATATTGGTATTGAAATTACATGAAACTATTGTTTTTTTTATTTTGAAACCACAAAAATATTAATCCGTTATAAACTGCAGTTAGTAACAAAAATATTATATCAAAGTCAAAGTCAAAGTCAAAATATCTTTATTCCATAAAAATGCTTAACATTTACTTGGACATGTCATAAAAGTAGAAAAAAAAATGCAAAACAAAATAACCAAAAAAAATGTGCAATTTTGACTTGAAAAAAGCCCGTTCAAATGGTTGAGCTCATGAGAAGATACAGGCAAAGAAACTCATGGCCACTCTTTTTAATTGCCAGTATTTGTTACAAATTACAATTAACAATTTTAACTTAGAAATAGGGCAACTCATTTCCAAACATCTTTATCGTGAACATAATCTTTAACAGAGTAATATGCTTTTTGGCAGAGCCTGTGCTTAACCACTTTTTTAAATTTGTTCAGTGATAAATTAACAACGTCGTTTGGAAGTTTGTTATAAAAGTGTATACTTTGACCTACGAATGAGTGAGACACTTTATGGAGCCTAGAGAAGGGCACAGCAAGCTTATTTTTATTTCTTAAATTATGTTGATGGAGGTCACTGTTTTTATTAAATTTATTAATATTTTTATGCACATATACTAAGTTGTCGTAAATATATTGGGAGTGTAGTGTGAGGATGTTAAAGTCTTTGAATTTATTCCTTAGTGACTCCCGTGGACCCATTCTATAGACTGCTCGGACAGCCCGTTTTTGGAGCACAAAAATGGTATCTATGTCAGCGGCACCGCCCCAAAGCAACAGGCCGTAAGACATAATGCTATGAAAAAAGGTGAAGTATACTAAACGCGCGGTGTCAACATCGGTCAGTTGACGAATCTTACGGACAGCATACGCTGCCGAACTAAGTCTACCAGATAAAGTTTCTACATGCGGACCCCATTGTAACTTAGCATCCAATGTTATACCTATGAAAACAGTTTCATTAACTACTTTAAGTTCCTCATTGTTCATCAAGACCCTGGTTTCTACTTGTTGCACATTCTTAGTAAAGAACCTGATACATTTAGTTTTACTACTATTTAAAAGCAAGTTATTGGCACTAAACCAGTGTAATATCCTAGAAAGAGTATTGTTTACATCGTCAATTTCCAATTGCCGTCTATTAACCTTAAAAACTAAAGATGTATCATCTGCAAACAACACCATTTCACAGATATCTCTCATAAGGTGAGGTAAGTCATTAATGTACAAAAGGAACAAAAACGGACCCAGAATAGAGCCTTGTGGCACCCCCAATGCTACAGGTGACCTTGTATTGTATGATATAGTTATATTTGTGATGAAAGAAAGTGAATTCAAAACCGAATTCAAATAAAATGTAGTATAACTAATAAATAACATTATTACGAATAATTCGAAAACTACTCGTCAGATCTTAACTTAATTTAAATAAGACTACAACACAAGCACTAGCTATCATATAAAAAAAGAATGATCAACAGTGGTTTACCCAGTAAAATGTTACACAGTAACAGACATAAAAAAAAAAAACAATTGAATTGATAACCTCATCATATAGATAACCTTATCATATAGAAACGCCTGTCGTGCCGCAGAGGCACAAGCGTGCGACTGTGAACGTGATAGTTTGTGGGTTCGATTCTCACTCCAGGAAATGGAATTTTTCATTTCCTAGGTTTGGTAACAAGGCAAAGCGTGGCGTTGAGTTCCGCCACTCAGCACGCAATGCTTCAGTTCGGTGAGAAATGGGAAACGGAGTGTCTTAAAACTACGTATCCTCTGCCTACCTTGCTATTTGCGGGATACAGCGTGAAGCTAAGTAAGTAAGTATATAGAAACTTACTGATATTGATTTAAGTGACTAAAAAATCAGTTACATATTCACATTTTTGTTCCCTTTACAATCCACTCCATTTCGAACATCTCTCAAAGGACGGACGATTGCAAGTGTTTATTTAATAACTAATGAGACTATGTTCTACTTACATAGCGGATCGAGCGAAAAGTTTGATGATTTTAGCTTTTTGCTATTGTATAGTAATATAGAAAAAAAAAATTGCTTAATGCTTTATACCTTATAGCAGGGTAGTCAGAGAGAACCTAGACAATCAAGACACTCCGTTGCGTGTTAAGTGGCGGAATTCAACGCCGCGCTTTTTCTTGCCAGGTCAGAGATATGGTTAAATATATTTTTGAAAATTTAATCATACTCTGAGTGGGAATTGAACCCATAGCTAGTCGCGTTTATAGTTAGTGATTAGTTATAGTTAGCTATAAATGCGACTGGCTATGGGTTTGATCGCCACGATGGCCTGTAATATATAGAGGATATCGTATTTATTTACTTTTAAAGCTGTTTCTTTTTATATATTTCAATATTTTTATTTTTTTAATTTTGTATTTTGTCCACCTTAATTACTTAACTTAATTTTAATTGTAAAATAATGTGTTGTAAACAGTTGGGGCATGTTGTGTCTGCCTGTAAGTGGAACACCTCGCAATGTAATTTTTAGAATTTGTGTATGTGTGAACTTGTGTGTCTACTCGTATTCTGTTGGTAGACCTTATAAATAAATAAATAAATATAGGCTCACGTATGGAGTGGGGCAGTGTCTGGCTGTAAACCTGATGATCATAGATTTTTTATTTTATCTTACGGGATTTGATCGCGTATCAATTTTGTAATTAGGCATCACAATTACAATGCAATAAGTAAAGTTATACTGATGTTGTATATAATTAAGATTTAAAGCCTAGTGTTGAGACTCTCCGTTCTTTTCCGTTCCCCACTTACTTGTGTTTTACTGATTGAATTAATTTTGATGTTTCTTATATATTATCACATATAGCTAAGGCTTCTGATGGGACCGCCTACTTATATTTAGTTAAGAACTGATACGCAGTTTTTGAGATATTCGTAATAATTTTGGTTAATTTTATTTGAAGTAGATTTTTTTTTCTTAAATTCTTAATTATTTATTAGTGATTCATCATTCCGTTTTCTACTTTTCATCCATCAGAATGTATCTTACATTGTATAGTGACGCCGATAGCTTTTTTATATACTAAAAAAATCTATATATAAATACGTGAAGCAAAAACTTTGTACCCCTTTTTACGAAAATTACGCAGACAGAGGAGAATGAAATTTGGCACACTTATTTAATTTATATAGGGGAGTGCAAAATGCTAATATTTTTTATAATAGGGCATAAAAAGTGTATTAAATTAATAAAATAAATGTTACACACACTACCATTTTTGGTCATCCATGTTCATATAAAGTGGCACTAGTAAATTTAAATATAAAAATCATTTTTAAAACACTACCTTTATAAATTTAAAAGAAAGAAAGTGGATCGGAGTTATGTATTATTAAGTAATCTGAATGCGTGCGATCTTTAATTTTTACCAAACTTTCGAATAGGCGGGAGTTTTCAATCCGACTATAAAAATATTATTTTATGTTAATTACTGCATAACATTTTCCTGAATGAAGTAATTTTGGTGTTTTATGTGATGTAGTTAAGATCTAATGAGTGGTTTTTGAGTTATTCGTAATGACTTTTTTAGTACATTTTATTTTAAGCCAGTTTTCTTATTTAGTTAGATTTTTTTGTTAAAGCTATATTTTTTTAAATGTTAGTCAGTAACAAGAACTACAATAAAACTATTAAGATATATAAACTTCATTAAAGTTAAAATGTTATAAATCCTAACGCCTTTGTAAGGTTTCGTTACACTTGCACATATATTACAATGCAGAGCCAACTGAATGTAATAGGATTATTATGGCCAGATGGCCAATTACGGTATTAAGGGCATATGTCAATGAATGAATTTTTATCAGGATTCTCAATATATAAAAAATAAATCTTGATTTAAATTCAAGAAATTGAATTATTTTTAATATAGTATGTCTCATAACGCGTAGTTATCAAATACGTATTGGTATATACATATGGTACTATAAATTTCAGTCCAGAAAATATTATTTTAATATTTTTTTATCAAACTGAATGACACATAGTAATTGTATATAGTACTTTTAAAATATATAGTAGAATAGTTTTCTCTCTTGTTAAATAATTATTCTTAGAAATAATCTTTATTTAGTGAAATAAACTAAATATATTGAATAAATTGAAAAATATCCAGAGATTGATTGCCAAAAATAATAATAAGTTGTAATAAAATTGTAATTATTTCTCTACATGTATGTAGCTAATGTAAAGATCAACAAGGTTTCTTTCTCAAAATGCGCCTCTTGGAGCAACAATGACTGTAAACTTGTGAGTTTCACTCCCCAGTTTTAACCCCACTAGGGGTGATTATTGGCTTTGAGAAGACAAATGACAAATCCCGGCGTTGAGTTTCGCCACTCAACACGCAATATCTCGAATTCAGACGAAACGTAGAGAACGAAGTGTCATGACACTAGTTCCTCCTTTATACGTAAAAATGTTTCAAAAAGCTGTCATATCCACTATTTCTCTTTTTATTAAAGGTAACTACACTGTTATCGAAATATGTAGGTGCTAATATTGATTACCATATTGTGGCGGCGTCACTGACAGTAATTAATTGTCAATTAAAATCGATATACGTTCGTAAATACGTTCGGATCGTAACTCGATTGCATATGAAATTGGCTTAACGATTTTTTTTTTGCTTTCTATACGACTACGACTACGGTACGATATTTTTATTTAGTACGAATTGCAAATTTAAAAGTATTTTTAATATTGTGGTGGTGTGTGGTTTGTGGTGTAATTATGAAAGTGGGGAACGGAGTTTCTTAACACTAGGTTCTCAGGTTCCCTCTGCCTACACGCTATATGCAGGATGCTGCGTGAATCTAAAAAAAGTTACACTGTAGTAAAGAATCATAATATTTATAAGAGGTCATAGTGGCGCAGTGCGATAGCGTCTGACTATAAACGCGATTGGTAATAGGTTCGATTCGCCCTTTATTTAAAAAAAGCACGGAGTTGTGCACCGCCACTTGACACGCAATGTTTCCAATTCAGGCAGCAAGCGGCGAATGGAGTGTCTTGACACAAGGTTCACTCTAGCTACTTTGCTATGTAGCATAAAGCGTGAAGCTGTTTTTTTACCATATATATTTTTTTGGTTTTTATCGCACTGACAAAAAAAATTGTGATTGTATATTATTAAAAAATTACAAATAAGAACTATATCTACTGCCTTTTTTTGACAGGATCAACTTTGATTTATAATACTTTAGAACAGTGATTCTCAACCACTGTGCCGCGGCACTTTTGTGTACCGCCAAGCTTCAAAAGTATGCTGCCAAATTTTGCAAATATATAATAATATTAATACTATTAAATTATATAGTGTGTAAGTGAATAAATTTTATCTTTTTCGTTGTGTGCCGCCAAATTTTGAAATCGTTAAATATGTGCCGCAACAAAAAAAAGGTTGAGAATCACTGGTTTAGAATAATATCAGTACATATTATATGACTTAATATTTTACTAATATAGCGTTTAAAATATCGTATGGTATAAAAGTCTTCCTTACCTACGTATCGCAGAACAGAGTATTATGATCGCGTTTCCGACGTTATTTGATTTCACTTAACGTGAGTTTCGTTGTTTCCATGGAAATTTTAGATATAAACGCATTGTTACTGTAATAAAGAACAATGTAAGGCTTTTAGGGTGTTTACTTAAGCATGGAATAACATTTATTATGATTATTATCATATAAGCGATGAACCAATGTAACTATAAAAAAGACGATAGTCGTGGGTTCGATTCTCACTCGGGGGTATGATTATATTTAATTTATTTTCATTGCTCCTCTTCGGTAAAATAAGCTGCGGCATGCAGTTCCGTCACCCGACGCGAATGTCAGCAAACGGAGTCTCTTGACTCTAGGTTCTCTCTGACTATGCTACTATGTCAAATTAAGCGTACATACATACATAGCTTCACGCTGTATCCTGCATATAGCAGGGTAGGCCAGAGGGAACCTACTGTTAAGACACTCCGTTCCCCACTTTCCGCTGAATTGAGGCATTGCGTGCTGAGTGGCAGAACTCAACGCCGCGCTTTGCCTTGTTACCAAACCCAGGAAATGAAAAAGTCCATTTCCTGGAGTGGGAATCGAACCCACAACCTGTCGCGTTTACAGTCGCACGCTTGTACCTATTATAAGCATGCTTAACGCCACGACAGGCGTTAAGCATGCTTATAATTGACACCAATCATTTAACAATATTATGACATCATCGTAGCGTAGTTAGAGGCTGCCTGGCTGACTGCACATTATGTTTAGGAGGTTTGAGTTTTACAAATAATATTAGACTATAATATTCTTATTTTTATAATTCGTTTACTCATAGTACGTCGTTAAGTTCCGCCACTCATCAAGTCTCTATGGGAATAAAACATAAAAATGAAGTAACATACTTGCATGAAAAACTTTGTAAAAAACCTGGTAGTTATCTTTATTACAGACTGAAGGTAGGTATCATACGGAAATGACAGAGCTTATGATGATATTAGTAGGAAATTTTTGCAAACAAAAATTATTTACGCTTAAAATATTGAACCAAAAACTCAAAATTTCATTAGACAATCAATGTTTTCTAGTTATATGTCTAGATATATGTGATATAACACAATACTGTTGACTTAAAACGTTTATTTAATAATTAAAGGCTTTATTAATATAATTCACTCAGCATGTTAGTCCTACTGTATTATACAAAGAGCATAATACGTAATACTGGTGCCTCTAATCCGTTCATTCGTGATGCGGCATGGTTGATTAATATTAAATTAATATGTAACCTGCTTGTGGTCAAATTCAAATATGTACTTTACATATACTCGTAGAGTCAATATTACATATGTTTAAAGAAATAAAATAGTAACGTAGATGGAATGTCTTTCTATTCAGTTCAGTTCTAATTATATTTTATTAAGACTTCAAAAAATCTAGGACATACATAACTATTTTCTGGGTGAACCAATTTTGATCATTTTTTTTTATACGATAGCTAGTGCTTCTAATGTGGTTCCATTTAAATTTATTTTAGATGATCGTTTATGAGTTGTTCGTAATAGTTATACTTTTTAGTGCATTTTCTTTGAAGTCGGTTTTCTTTTTTTTGTTAAAACCTTAATCGTTAAATGGAATTTTGAAAAATATTTGGAATAACTATATGTCAAAAAAATAACATTTTTTTATTTAAAAAGGTTGCGCTGTAATATTGCTTGTAATATTTTCAAATGAGTGGGTAATATAGAATGGAACGGAATATCAGTATATTTTTTCCGCCTATTTCATATAGTGACAATTTGCAAATACACAAAAATAAGTAAAACATACATATCATAGTCCTAAAAAAATAAAACTCCTTCAAAAACAGGTAGTTATATATACATATAATACCATCATATATGTGAATAAGAACGAAAATAAAAAATCCTGATATTCGAACTCTGAATAACAAGAATCAATATGACTAATTATTTATTAGATCAACCTAAAACAACAAAATGATTGTTTAAATACAAACATAAACGAGTTTGCACATAAAATTTTCACGCCACCAACTGACTGATCGGCTATACTCGTACAACACAACGTTTGTTAACACGATGAATCGTATATTACACCCACCGCTGTGCAAACCGTTCTCAATCAAACATTTAGTAGGATTAATGCTTTGTGATAAGCTAATAATGTATATTGACTATGATGTTGTATGTATATCTAATAATGCATTTAATTAATATTCATATATGATAATATTTATAAAATCCAGTTTCACGCTATATCCAGCGTAGCAGGGTAGTCAGAGGGAACCTAGTGTCAAGATACTCCCTTCGCTATTTCCCGCTCGAAGTAGAGACACTGGTGTTATATGGCAGAACTCAACGCCGTGCTTTGTCTTTCCAAAGCGGAGACAAGACAATCATTTAAATACAATCATTTCCCCGAGTGGTAATCGAACTCATAACCAATGGCGATGGCCTGATTGGACATTTAATGAATTATATTAGATACAATTTGATGTTATTGAAGTGGAACCGCGTCAGAACACGATAGTTGTGGTTTCTTGAAGTAATCATAACATTTAATTTATTTAGCGATACACTCTTAAAAACAAAGTGCGGTATTACGTTCGGTCAATCATCACGCGGTTGCCTCGATTTCTTTTTTCTCCGAGAAGTCTCGTGGCACTGTAGGACAGCATCTAACCGACGCAATATTTGGGAGTTCGGATTAATTATTATAAATTTATATTTATAATTGCAATAAAAATTAATTGTTGCTTCTCTGATATATGCAGAACAAGGATAGAAGTATATTTTATACATGCAACAGGATTTTGTTAATTAGGTCCATAGCAAAATGAGTTATAATATTAAAATGATATGAAATAATATTAAAAATACGAGCTCTTTTCCACTAATCAATTGTTTTTTACAATTCATCAATAAAGCAATTATTATAAAACAGCCTGTAATAATCTAATAAATTAAAAAAATATATTTACTTACCAATTATTATAGTTTAGTTCCTACAATTTATTTAAGAGTGTACTAATTATAATCTATCAAAAACCTCTTAAAGCGTACCCTGGCCTCATTTAAAATGATCTGTGACCCTGTCCCTATTCACGTGTGCGTTTCACGGATCACTAAACTTATTTCATTTTTCAGGGACCGTAGCACAATGAGCTTCCGTTTCGCGGACACAATAGCCAAATGCGTTGAGCTGATGAAAACTGTTCATTACGTGATTAAACCGTACAATACGTATATTAAAAGCATTGTAGTTGATAATAGGTAGAAATCTATACCTGAAAAATTATAATTAAAAAATTTAACAATATCGATAATAGACTTAAGATGAAATGCACTAAATGTATAATTATTACAAATAACTCTAAAACTATATGTGCGATCTTAAGTAAATTTAAATAGGACTACATCTGAAGCACTAGCTATCATATTAAAAAGAATTATCAAAATCGGTTTCTGCAGTAAAAAGTTATACACATAAAAAATACAGTCGAATGAAGATTCTTCTACTTATTTTTAAATTTATTAAAAATATATTGAATAGTATGCTAGAATTTTAGTTACAATATTTTGTTGTATCTGTGTAACAGGAAATTAATCTGCTTTTTCACAGGAAAATGAATTCAGTGTATGTATAATAAAATTTATTGGAAACTTTTCATTATATCAATATATTTTATTTATTGCACGTACAGCAAACGATGTATCATTTTTATTGCTGAAAAAATCATTTTCATCTTTGTTTTTTATATGTGATTTAAAAAATACAATATTTGAAATAGGGAAAGTATTGAATTCTATATTAATTATAATAGAGTTTTAAGTAGTGTTGTTCATAATAACAGTGGCGAGGGTTAAAATTTTAGTTAGGCAAGCCGGTAAATTTAAGAGAAGCCGATAATTTTTAGGGAAGCCGATATATTTAGGGAAGCCAGTATAGGATGTGAATGTATTTAGTAATTTCACTATCAAATGTTGGCGGTGATCTTTTTTTTAAAACTCTATAAGGTGTCAGAGTTTGTGTTTTGCAATTTTATGCCTAAAATTTTCCTGGCGACCTTTTTTTTAGCTTTCTCACCTTGTTTGACCTAATTTTTTCGACCTAAAAAAAAATCCGCTAGTAAAATATTGAATTTTACTAGCGGAATTTTTTTTAGGTCTCATACTTCTACTTTGAAAAGTTAGGCAAACCGGTGGGAATCGAGTTGTATCGCCACTATAGTAAACATATATCTATAACGTTCACCCTTTTATCGCTGTTAACCGAGACAGACAGAGAATCTAGCGCCAAGACATTTTGTTTTGTTTTTACCACCTGATTTCAAGACGTTGGATGTTGGATTTCGGAATAAATCGAAATCGACTGCATAACCATCGCATTTACATTCAATCGCTGTTCCACTTCACCACAATAGTGCATTATTTCATGTATATAATATCTAGATTATTTACTTTGATTGTAACGTATGTACACACAAAATAACATAATTATATGCAACACCTGTCGTGGCGCAGAGCATTAGCGTGCGACTGTAAACGCGATAGGTCGTGGGTTCAATTCCCACTCCAGGCAATGGAATTTTTAATTTCCTGGGTTTGGTAACAAGGCAAAGCGTGGCGTTAAGTTCCACCACTTAGCACGCAATGCCTCAATTCGGTGCAAAGTGGGAAACGGAGTGTCTTAACACTAGGTTCCCTCTGCTATATACGAGATACAGCGTGAAGCTATGTATGTATGTATAATTATATTAGAAAATAGCAAAACTTGTGCATGAAATATAAATGTTAAATACTAATAAAATATTAAAGTAAAATTGCCACAACGTTTAAACTCTTTTAGTTCTATAAATTGAAGCATTCAAAGGTGAAATAGCATTATAATTTCATGTAGCCTTTTAAAAGGCACGAAAGAATATATTGACGTATAAAATTCTTGTTATTTTACGTTTAGTCAAGTTTATTTTAGACAGCATTTATTATTTTTTAAGTTTTATTTTGAACAATACTAACTTTTGTTATATATTTTATTTTATTTCAATTTTATTGATTTTATTATGCCACTTAGTAACGCCTGTCGTGGCGCAGAGGCACAAGCGTGCGACTGTAAACGCGATAGGTTGTGGGTTCGATTCCCACTCCAGGAAATGTTAGTATTTTCATTTTCTGGGTTTGGTAATAAGGCAAAGCTCGGCGTTGAGTTCCGCTACTCAGGACGCAATGCCTTCATTCGACAGAAAGTGGGGAACAGAATTGTTGTAACAGAACGGAGTGTCTTAACACTAGGTTCTCAGGTTCCCTCTGCCTATATGCGGGATATAGCTATATGCGGGATACAGCTTGAAGATAAAAAAAAAACTTAGTAGTGTTTTTAGGAATTCAATTGCCTTGATGACCAGTATATTTAATTTGTTATATTTCTAAAAGTGAGTACAATAAATAAAACATAACCGCCAATACTGACAATATTAGTTACATGTCTAGTTAAAAATGAGCCACAACTACATAATTAATAGCATAATTAATAGCATAAATCAGCTTCACACTATATCCCGTACAGCCGGATAGACAAGACACTCCATTCACCGCTATCCGCCTGAATTTAAAAGATTGCATACTAACTAGCGAAACTAAACGCCGCGTTTTCTCTCACTAGAGAGAAAAAAATAAAAAAGGTTATACATATATACATAGCTTCACGCTGTATCCCGTATTTAGCATGGTAAGCAGAGGGAACCTAGTGTTAAGACACTCCGTTCCCCATTTTCCGCCGAGTTGAGGCATTGCGTGCTAAGTGGCGGAACTCAACGCCGCGCTTAGCCTTAATTAAAAAAAATCTTATATTTCTGGTAATGTCAAACAAAGTTGACTTTGTGAAACAAATCAAGGAATCAAAAGGTCAGGCAGATTCATAGATAGATGAATCAACAGTTGAGCTCCAAGTTCATCAATCACCGACTCTGTATCCACGCCACGATTGACTGATCGTTTCCACATCACTATAGAATTACGGTTAGTGTTTTATCTAGAGACGATCGGGTACGGGCTAGAGGTTGGCTGTTTAACCTTATGATTTCAATTATACGTTTCTATTTGAAATTCGTTTCTTTTTACGTATTTTTGACTATGTTATTTTTTTTCTTATATTTTGATATATGTCACATTTATACAGCTTCCTTGTATCTTGTATGGGTTATCAGAGACAACATACTTATAAAATAATCCTTAAAAAAAACTAAATATTTTCAACTTTTCGCCTGAAATCGAGACATTGCGTTTTAAGTGACGGAACTCAACGCCGCATCTTTCATCTTACTAGAACACAGAAACGAAAGTAAATCAAATGTAATCGTTTCACAAGTGGACGGTGAATTCACAAGCAATAGTGTTTACAGTCATACACTGTCCTTTTGTATCACGATGGCCTCTATTACATTAAATTCGTTTATATCAAGAACGTCCAAGAAATCAAATACGGAATAATAAAAATAGTAAATTTGTAATATATGTTTTTTGATTGACACTACCATGGTGATATATTTCTAACATAATGCAATGAATTTGCGTTCAATGTTAAACAGAACGAATATATAGATTAATTTTTAAATTAGCAGCAAAGAAAAGCAAAGAAATATTTATATAAATAGTATACTAAATTAGTATACTAATATCCACGCCCCATGCGCGACGTCTGACAAGACGCTTGAAATTGATTGATGAAGAAATTAAAAAATATTGTTAATCATAATGTCGAAAATTAAATATTATGAATAACTTATTTTACGAATAACAAAAGCAAAGTATGCACTTTTAATTTTTTTTTAGTTTCACGCTGTTTTTCGCACATAGCATGGTAGGCAGAGGGACTACAGAACCTAGTGTTAAGACACTCCGTTCTCTTTTGTCATTTCCATTTTCCATATTTTGTTGTTTATTAAATATTTGATTCAGTAAGTTAATAGATATTTAGAAATTTAATTCTATGATCAGCAAGCTAGTTGAATTTCAAATTAATACCTAATTAGGTTTCCATGTAAACGGACTCGGTAAACGACTTGCTAACTATGAGGTCACCCTTTTTACCTAAATCGATAACGCTGTACTGCTGTCACAGATCATATAAATGATTAAAATATTTATAAAAGTATAGTTTGGTGAACGATTGCTTTATTTTTTATCTTTAAAATATTTTATTTTATTTATGCACTACACGATTTATAAAATACTCTTTTCTTTTTTGTTGTAAAAATTCTTTCTTCTTCTTTGTTGTAAAAATTATATGGTTTATGAACTAGCCAACTTCTGGAATATAAAAAACAGCTACAAATATTACCCCCCATAACAACCTGTCACAGAGGACCTAGTGTCAAGATACTCTATTCATCACTTTCCGATCGAATTTAAAATATTGCACGTTAAGCGACGGAAATCAACGCTGCCCTTAAACTTACTTAGAGAAATAAAATATAATTATTAAATCCCTGGCTTACATGCCACCGAACCGGAACACATCATTAGATATTTTGCGGTTCGTCTTTGACATGATAGTGGTCGCGAGCCAGACGGAGGATAAACTTCCTACCACCAAACTGCTGGGATACCCGCCTCTTATGGGACGCTACCCAGCGGCGGAGGGAAATTGTATTCTAACCCCGTCCCCTCACAGGGAATTTAAAGGAATTATTAAAAATAATGATGTAGGAAAGATTTTTTTTAAATAGTTTTATTGTATAATGTAATTAGGAGATTGTGAGAGAATTTTTTGTTGTATTTTCTCTCAGAGAGTTCATCGCACTCATATTAATTACTGCCATACAAATCGTAGTTTTTTTTCTTTCAAAATTCTATAAGAAAATAAAGTACAATAATTTAACACTTACTCTCTGATTTTCTTGAGCCCTAACAAGCATATCGATAACTTAATTAGCAAACTTCATCCAGGTTAAGTTTACAGTAGACACTTGAAACATACGCGAGAGACATACATATACTGCGCACGTAGAGATGTCTGTTGTTCCAATTAACGCAGATATTAGTAATAATATTAATGTTAAACAAATTGCATCTAAAAATATTTTTTTACTAAAAGTGGATTGAGGAGTGAAGAGTGGAGTGGAAGTATTGATATACAGATATCGATGTTTATTGTTTTTTTAGCGACACGCTGTATCCCGCACATAAAAGGGTAGGTAAAGAAAACCTAGTGTTAGTTCCCCTCTTTCCGCCGAATTGAGGCATTGGGTGCTAAGTGACGGAACTCAACGCTGCGCTTTGCCGTTACAACCAGAACAAGGAAATAAAAATACTAAATATCAATTATTATTAAATTTTATTACATTATCTAAATAGACTGAGAAAAAACTATTTTACATACAAACATATTTTTCAAATGAAATTTTACCGAACAATTTTAATTTTTTACATACATACATATATAGCTTCACGCTGTATCTCGCATATAGCAGGGTAGACAGAGCGAACCTAGTGTTAAGACACTCCATTCCCCACTTTCCGCCGAATCGAGGCATTGCTTGCCGAGCGTCGGAACTCAACGCCGCGCTTTGTCTTGTTACCAAACGCAGGAAATTAAAAATTCCATAATAGTAGATTATTATTTAAAATTTAGTATTTTCATTTTTTGGGTTTGGTAGCAAGGCAAAACGCGTCGTTGAGTTCCGCCACTCAACACGCAATGCTTAAATTTGGCGGATAGTGGGGAACGGAAATGTTGAAAGAGAATGGAGTGTCTTAACACTAGGTTCTTTGGTTCCCCCTGCCTACCCCGCTATATGCGGGATACAGCGTGAAGTTAAATATATATATATATATATATATATATATATATATATATATA
>JAKGSA010000184.1:300944-321075 GCA_033558755.1 Philaethria dido
TTCAACTAAAAAATGAACAAATGACTTTAACATTTGTATATAAATCTGTTCGCTAGCTTTAATATAATCGTCGCAAGCTGTTTTATCTTACAAAGCACCTGTTCACTCCACGCTATCGTAAGCAAGCGCGTGACCGACTAGTAATTAATTATGCCTAATTAGCTTGCTACGTAATAGCTACGGCTAGGGCTACGCTTGCTGACGTCACATCCCTACTTAAGAATATCAACGAAACGCCATTTGTAAATGCATTTGGATGCTCGTTAAAAATTTGTACATGTAACTTTATTTTTAACATTTACCATGTTTTTTTATGTAATATAATTACAATTTATTTACTTTCTTTTTTTATAAGTTAGAATTGTTATTTATATAATAATATATGCAAGCCTTAATTATCTGTATGTTTTTATGGATATTGTCGAAACTCATGCCAAGTATAAACAACTTAGGTGGAGTTTTAATTGTAATTAATAATGAATAAGGTTTCACCAAAAAAAGAAACCCGGCTGCATATAAAATGTACTGAAAACATAAATAACTCATAAACTACTAGATAGAGAACTAGATCTTTACTAAATTTAAATGGAACTACAGAAGCACTGACTATCATATAAAAAATATCCAAATGTTGTCCTCTATTCAAAAAGAAAAAATGAGGAACGGAGTGTCTTAACACTAGGTTCCCTCTGCCTACCTTGCTATATGCAGGGTACAGCGTGAAGCTATGTATGTACAAGTATGTAAATATCCAAATTGATTTACTCAGTAAATGTCGAATCGAAAACCTTCTCGTTTTTTGAAGTCGGTGAAATATATAATATATATGTTTACTAAAGTAAACAACTGTTAATTTAAAAATCCATAAAAATAATAATTTTAGAAAACATGCAAAGAAAAAAGTGACATACTTTTCAATTACATCATCACAATTTACTACACCAAATTAGCACTGTTACTGATTAAATAAAACAAAATATTATATTGTAGAGTAGTTCTGGACTATATTTCTTATTTTTTAGTAATTAATGAAAATTAAACTAATATATTAATAATATTAAGAATAAATACACTTTCTAGTTAATATATCAGCCAAACAGTAACGTCACAATAACAAGAACGTTGTATTGTCGCAGGCCTAATAAAATCCGGCCCCTTCCGCCCGTTTCTGCCAATTACGTCGCGTCTACCTACAGTTGGTAGCCCTGCATTTTAACGCCACGACATATAAGAACCTAGCGGAGAGTCGCAAGGAGCGGAAAAGTAATATTTTTTTTAAACCATGTCTTTTTATTAATATCTAAAAATGTATTTTACATTATATAGTTCCAAAATAAATTTCTAAATAGGTACTATATTAATATATAAAATTGTAGATGAATAAATAGTAAATAACGTAAAAAATGGAATGTGAATATGCAATTGTATTAATTGATAAATTAGTTAATTGTTATAAAATAAAAAATAATAATATCTAGGTCCTAAAAGTAGATAATACTACGTTTTGATATCATTTTAATAAGAAGATCTTGTAAACAAAAATAAAAGTTAAGAGTAATGTAAAATCATTGAATAAGAATAAAATAAAAAACTAGAAGAATAAATTCAGAACCAGAAGTTTAGAAAATAAAATTAGTACAATCATGATATTTTAAAATTTAATGATACGAAAATTTCAATATATTGCAATTATATGCATATTTATAAAAACTTGCTGCTATAGCTGAAAAGGTTTTTAAGTAATTTAAATTAGATAAAAAAATATATAATTTATATCAACCACCGTAATAAATGTATTATTATTAATGTGAAGTATTATAATTTCATTGAATGCATTATATGATGCAAAGTGCAGTTGGTCGTACTATTTAATTCAAGCAACTAAGTTTCGGGGTAACTTAATTTTGGATCAACTTAACCTGTATTCAAACTAGTCCAAAGTGGTTATATTACATGCAATAATATACTCAGTACATAGTTTCCATTCTCTTCATTTACGTTAAACTTTTGAATGTAAAGTTACCTTTTGTATTGTAATAATATAAGTAATACTTTTTCACAAATAAATATTCCTTAACAGTTATAATATTTATAATTGAGTACTTAAGCATATTACATCACCCAACCCTTTCCACTCCAAGGCTGTTTTTTTTTGTTCCACCAGCTCCACGCTAAAATTACGCTTTTTAACTTTTAGTGTTTTTTTGTGTATTTTGTAAAAAGAACGAATTTTTCTTATTTAATAAACTTTATTTTATGAATAATTACATGATACTATATTATGATTCTTAATTTTAATCTTTATAATCCCTTTTGGTATGGTATTTTTCAGTGTCGAGTGACACTCGACATTGGAGTGGAAAGGGTCAAGCGTGTTTTTTACTGATATTAGGCATATCATGTTTTAACAATGTCAAAAGAAAATTATTATTTTTAATATTATTCAAATAAAAGTGAAAGTATATGTAAATAATAAGTATTACAATTACAATTATATTTACAATTTAAATACAAAGCATTGATGGAGGTCATATAAATAAAATTTATCAATAATTATTAAGTATTAAAACGCTACGCTTTACGCTACGCCCGGTAATAAAACGTAGGTGCAAGTAAGGTCTACGCCCGAGGTCGAGCTACAAGCAACGCGTAGCGAACAGTGCTACGCTGGCGCCCGTTAGGAACAGTTGTATACCAAACAAAATATTATTGCAGTCACAATAATATATAAATAATATTAAATTACTTATTAATAATTATTTAGTCAATAAATAGTTAAAATTACAAATTCATATAATTTTTTTATTAGTTTTTATTTATATTTATACTTTAAGCGTAGTATTTTTTAATTAACTTTTTTTCTGTTTTATTTATTGCAGGATTGCTAGAAAAACATTTAGGGAAGCTGTTTTTAGTAATATTAATAATAACAGTAATAAATACGAGTTTGAATTAAAACCAAAATGGATTATTATCTATAAATTTCGAAATAATAAACGGACAAAGATTATATTAATATCGTTTTTATAAATGTACTCAATGATTGAATTTAAAATTATAAAATTAAATGTAATTTTTTCGTTCATTTATTCCTCACTTACTTTACTTAGCTTCACGCTTTATCCCGCATAGAGCAGCGTAGCCAGAGGGAACCTAGTGTTAAGACACTCCCTTCCCCACTTTCCGCCGAATCGAGGCCTGTCGTGGCGCAGAAGCACAAGCGTAAGACTGTAAACACGACAGGTTGTGGGTTCGATTCCCACTCCAGCAAATGGAATTTTTCATTTCCTGGGTTTAGTAACAAGGCAAAGCGCGGCGTTTAGTTCCGCCAGTCAGCACTCATTTATCCCAGTATTCATATTACTTGTATATAGTTTAAAATATATTTTTACAACCTACGTTTTGATTTCCTACATACAGTTGACTGGTTAGAGTTTAGCTCAACTTTTATGCATATTTGTAACACATTAAATAGTTTCTTAATGAATAAACTATTATTGACACTTAGTATAATACAGTATTATATGAACATTCATTTTATAAACGCTATAACAGTAAAAATTCTTAAAAAATTTCTACCACTTTGCTATTTTTCTGCTAAAGTACAGTGAAAATTAAGGATAATGATACCTTTACACAATAATTTCGTCAAGGTGAAACTGAATTGAGGTATTACATTACCAGCCCCGTATTTTATCATAATGATGAATACTGGGCAGCTTAAAATCATTGACCGAGCTTCTTTAATATAAAATGAATTCTATGCCTCTTCTACTAAGATTTTAAATTCAATTAAGATGATTTAACTTAAATAGAAAACGCCGATTAAGGTGTATTTAGAAAGTTTTAATGAGTTTCTTTATAGTATTACTTACTTTTTCATCTTCATATAATGCAAGTAAATTATTTAGGAATTTTGAATAGAAATGGTATATTTAAAAGTGTATTAAGTTTATACTCTATATTTTCGAAATGACTAAACTGATTTCGATGGGACTTTTTTGCAGATATCTGGTGTTATTAGGTGTTTGATATTTTTATAGTAAATGTTATATATGTATGTAATAAAACGAAAATTTTGCTGTGAACGTTACAGAACGTATGGCTTAGTGAGAGAAGCGTCGGGACGATTTCCAAGGGACGCGGGTTCGAGTTCTGCTTCGTTCAAGTTTTCACATTCTTTATGATTAACCATATAATTATTTACTATTTAACATTTCATTTCATTCATATGAAATATAAAATAATCTTATTATTTTATTTTTAATATTTTCTGTACTGTAGTGGTAATAATTAAGATTTCTTGAATAGAAATGGCAAAAGTATTCACTTTAGAAGGCTAAAAAAGTTAGTGATGACCTTATAACCTATATGTTAATATGCCTACTACTTACATATTTAGCACCATACTTTTTACCGCAAGCACGCACTTTTTAGGTGCACGTGTCATGAAGGTCACTATATGTATATTTAACGAAATAAAATATATGACCACGAACTCATTTAACACTATCTCTATAAAAACATAAATATTAGTTTAAAGACATTACCACGTTTCAACACCACTTGAAACGGCTTTTAATTTCCTAAAAAGCGAGCTAGTTCCATCATAAAATGTAAGCTGTAGATTTCTATGGCTACTCGTTGAAGGGCTCTTAAGCGTGAATAGTTTTTAAGTGTAGCTAGAACTGTAAAGTGAAATAGAATTTTGAAAAGGGACAAAAATTTTCATATTTATTTATAAGATGATTTAAGTAACTTCTTATGTTACAAGTTAACATATAAATGGAACAGTTTTTTTCTATCAATATAAAGTTCTGATGATGAAGAAGCTTTTGTAAACAAAAGATATATCACATTTTGCAAATGAATACTGAGAAAATCTATATATAAATACGTGAAGCAAAAACTTTGGATTTCTTTTTACAAAAATTACACGGACGGAGGAGCATGAAACTCGGCACACTTATAGTTTATATAGCGAAGGAGTGCATAATTATTATAGTTTCTAAAAATAATGCATAAAATACATTAAATTAATAAAATAAATGTTACACACACTACCGTGATTTGACATCCATGTTTATATAAAGTGACATATACGTCACTATGCAATGCGTTATTAACGCATATACGGGGATACTAGTAATAATAAATATAATACTCAAATAAATATAGTTGTCCGCTTTCCACGTGACCGAGATATAATAATGAGTTGAACAGTGAAATCATAATTATATCTATAGCTACATATATAGCCATAACTAAGCCAATACATAAATATAGTATATTTTATCGTACAAGCATATCATACTCATTTGACCATTAAATATAGACTACGTAAAAAGCGTTAAGAAAACATTATTTTAAGCTCTGCCAGGAGGATATGCTGATGACCTGAAAAAAGATGCAGATAGTCTGTGACTTAAAACAGCAAGTTTGCTAGGAGAGGAGAGTGTCTAGGTTTCGCAGAATATTTTGTGGTAAAACAGGTCTGATGTGCTATCATTATGTATATAAAATATTTTTTCAATATTTCTAAACATCCCAATATTCGTTTTTATTTGTGTTTTTTATAATGTTACATAGTTGACATTTTTTTGAGTGAATCCAATCTGTTTGCAAATAAATTAACATAAAAATGTTGGTTGGTACACCTGCAAGGCACACTAGCAACGTCTGTATATACCACTGCTAACGTCTGTGGTTACTAATGTTACTTAAAACCATTTTTATTAATATTTTCGCTGTATAATTGAAAATTTGGCAAATATTGAGGCTCAACTATCAACGATGGTGTAGTATTAATCGTACTTATTATTACAAACAACTAAAAAATTAAAATGTTAATAATAAAGATTACAATAACCAAACCTTCAAACAGTTATAATAATACATTAAATTTGTTACATTAGATTAGATTAAGCTTAAATATTATATTAATAATTGTAACTATATCTATACTATAACGCCTGTCGTGGCGCAGAGACACAGGAAATGGAACTTTTCTTTTCCTGGGTTTGGTAACAAAGTAAAGCGCGGCGTTGAGTTCTGCCACTTAGAATGCAATGTCTCAATTCAGTGGAAAGTGGGGAATGGAGTGTTTTAACACTAGGTTTCACTTGGGTTCTCAGGTTCCCTCTGCCTACCCTGCTATATGCGGGATACAGCGTGAAACTAAAAAAAAATCTATACTATTGTTTAATGGTAAAATTATAAAGAAAAATTATAAAGTTCACGACCAACCTTGATATCTAATGAAAAATACATACATTTTAAAAATATCTATAAACGAAACGTCACTTCAAAAAACTACTGAATAAAAGCCGCTGCAGCATCCCTACTATTGTTTCTCTAATTGGTGAGTCATTCAGAGGCTAACGGGCGCTCCTTGATCTACATAGATTTTTTCAACTTCTTCATCGTTTACTTATTTTTTATTTATATTTATTAACATTTCATTTATTTTACATGATAAGTAATAAGCTAATATAATTGTGAGTTGTTCCAATCGCTATTTGCTAATCTTTTTTTCTTTAACCGGACTGAGAAACTAAAGTATTTAAAGGCAAATAAATAAATATTTTAAAGGTAAAGCGCGGCGTTGAGTTCCGCCACTCAACACGCAATACCTCAATTCGGCGGAAAGTGGGGAACGGAATTGTTGATAGAGAATGGAGTGTCTTAACACTAGGTTCTCTGGTTCCCTCTGCCTACCCTGCTACATGCGGGATACAGCGTTAAGTTAAAAAAAAAGAAGTATATTTTATTCGGCCAGTAGTAGTAAAACTCATGAACATCGCTTATAGTATTTTTTTCCAAAATCGCCTCCATTACACATTATTAGTATGTTATTATTAAAATATCACTCCTTTTTTAAGTCACATATTTATTTTATAACCTAAGCGTGAAAACTAGAATTAAATCGCATATCCCTAGTTAATTGCCGTTCATCTCGAATATACGAAACGCTGTACAGTAACGCTGTATAACAAAATGCCTGTATTGTTTACAACGGCGACAGTAAAGACAAAACATCTATTATCCAAAGCATACATACAAATGTTTATTTCAGTTTGTACAAAAGGAAGTATCGTATTAGGAATTTGCCTACACAATTGTTATACTGTACTTTTAATTTATAATATAGATTTATAAAGAAATAAAATCTGTATAGACTTTCTATATCTATAGCGAAAAAAAAAACGTTAATGCCTGTCGTGGCGCAGAGGCACAAGCGTGCGACTGTAAACGCGACAGGTTGTGGGTTCGATTCCACTCCAGGAAATGTAAAAGTTTAGTGTTTTCATGTCCTGGGCTCGGTAACAATGCAAAGCGCGGCGTTGAGTTCCGATACTCAGCACGCAATGCCTCGATTCGGCGGAAAGTGGGGAACGGAGTGTCTTAACACTAGGTTCCCTCTGCCTACCCTGCTATATGCCGGATACAGCGTGAAGCTATGTATGTATGTATAAACTAAAAAAATATATTAATTTAATTGCCTAATAAATGACTACAAGCAGTATACAGTTCATTTAAAATAAAAAATCAAAACAATCATTGACATTTTTTTTATAAAAAAATCAACTTCACATTTTAACCCGCATATATACCCGCCGGTATTCAGAATGAAACAAATCTTAGGAAACTCCATTCGCCAACTTCCGCCCAAATTTAAGACATTGCATGTTAAGTGGCGAAACTCAACGTCATGCTTGAATTTTTTTATTATATCGAATTTTAATTGAATAAAAAGTCTATTGACATTTTTAATTAAGTAATAACAACCAACACAATTAACAGATTTAATTTTGTAAACCAAGCTAGCGAGTTATCTCTTTTCTGTTGGAGTGTTGATGCTTGACCAGGAAAGAGGGAATAACGACTAACAAGCCGTTAATGGTTTTGACGCGAAACAGTGTTTGCTATGAAAAGCCCAAAGAGAATTCAAACCAGGACTAATCATAGATTTATCAAAAGTAATCAAGCAACTGTCCACACTAATTACAAACCAACTTCAGCGACAACTATTTCTTTTTAAATAAACAAAAAAATATTGCTTACAATGGTTTATGTGATTTTTAAGCCTTAACAGAAGTACACATGTGTAGTAGACACGTAAACAGAGAGAATCTAGATTTAAGACACTCTATTCGCCGTTTTCCGTCTAAATTCAATATATACATATATTTATTGTTAGAACTGACACTATTGACATTCAAAATATATATACATATATTAATCGTTAGGTACACTACTGACATCTTTTGTAAATTGACGATTCAAAAATGTTTGTAACAGTCTATTTGAATGAAGAATATTTTGATTTTGATTTTGCGTGTTAAGAGGTGGTCCTCAACGTCGCTCTTTGTCTTGCGAGATCGGATAACTAAGAATAATTTGAAAATAACCTTTCCGGCAAGTGGGAATCAAATCCACGACTAATCGCCACCACTAGTTCCAGCCACGATGGCCTCATTATGCAAATTATTTTATACTAATTATTTGGCTTTTTTTTAACTTCACGCTGTATCCCACATATAGCAGGGTAGGCAGAGGGAACCTGAGAACCTAGTTTTAAGACACTCCGTTCTCTTACAACAATTCCGTTCCCCACTTTCTGCCAAATTGAGCCTTTCTATGACTTGTTCTTTTAAATCAACATTATATTAAATAACTATTACTCTATTTTTGTTCGCTAAACATAGTTTGCGTCAATTTTAAATGAAATCATTTATTTATATCACACTCACAAAAGATACCAGCCCTACTGTGTCGCCTCTAATTGGTGAGTTATTCATGGACTAACGAGCGGCTCTCCATTGACTTCTCACTTCGGTACTACCTAAAAGTGATATTTGAGTTCACAAATAGTATTAATATTTAAATTGACTGTGCAGTAGTTTTGCCAAAAAAAAATAATATATATTTTTTTCAATTCTAGAAAGGTAGAAAGTAATGTTTAATTAAATGATTTTTACGAAAAAGATGTCTTCATATTGCCCGTGGGGTATGTAGCGATAAATTAAGACAAATATAATATAAAAAAACTGAAAACCATGTTGGGCAGTGATTGCCAGAGGCCTTATTTGTTTTGAACATCAGGAGCTAATTTATTCACTTTGTCTCATTTGAAATAAGTTTAGGCGATTTTTCAAATATTTTTTTATTTTTAGCTTCACGCTTATTTCATAAAGCATGGTAGATAGAGAAAATGTAGTTGCAAAAAACTCTGTTGTCCCTAAGAGCTTATACGCACTGTCGACTAGTTGCCGGCAACTTATTATAGTTTAAATAGGTGGTTACACTCTTGGTCGTCAGTCGCCGTGAGTCGCCCGAGCAACTCGACGACACGGTCGCCGGCGACCAATAGAAGCATGGTTTTAAATGGAAGCGTTTAAACTGCGAGCAACTGTCGTCACGACCAAACACTCACAACAATGACTAAGTTTTTTGACACACAAAAATGGAAATAGAATCAATAAAGCTACTTGGAATTTATCGAGTGCCGAATATGCTAATCGTAATATACTTATATTATTTTGTCACTCGTCGTCGTTGCGCTATGTTTTGGTCGCTGGAGACCGAGTTGCCGGCGACATGTCGACAGTGCGTATAAGTTCTTAACCGTAAACATTCGAGACATTGCTAGATTGATTGAAAAACAGAAAACAGAAGAGTGTGTTGCATCTTGGTGTCGAGTAACGGAACTGAACGGTGCGTTTTTTTATAATCACTAGAGTTTCCTTTGACGTTTACATCGCATTGCCTAGCAACGTATATGTAACTTTGTATAAACACAAATATCAAACACATGGTGTTACATTTATTATATGAATTAAATATATTCTTTATGATTTTTTTCATTCAGAAAATTTTATCATTCTACCAACTTTGAAGTTCCTCCGTCTGCTTTATTTTCATAAAAAGGGATTCAAAGTTATTCCTTCACGTATTAATATATAGATAAAATGAATATATAAATGTTATAATAAAATTTTACACACCTGTCGTGGCGCAGAGGCACAAGCGTGCGACTGTAAACGCGACAGGTTGTGGGTTCGATTCCCACTCCAGGAAATGTAAAATTTAGTATTTTATTTTTTGGGTTTAGTAACAAGACAAAGCGCGGCGTTGAGTTCCGCTACTCAACACGCAATGCCTCAATTTGGCCGAAAGTGGGGAACGGAAATGTTGAAAGAGAATGAAGTGTCTTAACATTAGGTTCTCTGGTTCCCTCTGCCTACCCCGCTATATGCGGGAAATGTGAAGTTAAAAAAAATAATAACAAAATTTCAATAATATGAATGTTTTATTATAAATTCTAAATTCGGAAGCGGAAATATTGTTGAATTACAACTACATTTATTTGTAAGCGACAACGATACGTGGCGCGCACTCGCGACATCTCACACGGCGGTCCTTCACTAAGTCAGCTTACTCAACTAATTTCAACAACCCGTATCTTTAACTTTGTGTTTCCTCTTCTCTTTGTAATGTAAGTTAAACTAGATAAGTTTTTTCTTTTTTATGTATAATTGCACTGAAAAAGACTAGATTAATAAGTATTAAATAATACTAGCGTTTCCGTTGACGCGTTAACAACGCGTTGTCTATCAATGTATATGTCACTTATATATAAACATGGATGTTAAGCCAATAAAGTTAAATTTTTAATTTAATTCAAATTATTGCATACAATGGTTTAGCGAATGTATTGCCTCTGATTAGAATAACAAGATGCATAAAATCTCTGGTTCCGCCAGAGGCCAGTGGGTCATATTAAATTAAAAAAAAAAGCCAATAATATACATTACTAAAGGCAACGCGTTGTTAACGCGTCAACGGGGATACTAGTAATATGTTTTTTTTTGATACGAAGAAGATGATCATAATAATCATTATAAAAAAAAAACAAATTCTAGTACGTTGTTCCCATAAAAGTTAACGGCCACGATGTAAGCAACGGCTCTGAATGTCCTTTTAGATGAAATATAAGTGATATCTCATCGTTACTGCAGGCTTTTGATGTGCTACGACCGGAAGTAAAAACGGACCAGAAAAGTGTGTTGCACTTTTGGCCTTCCGGATTGAACTTTATGACTGTGGATGCGAATACTATTTTAATAGTAATATATTTGTATGTTAATGTTTATCTATGGTATGGTTAGATAAAGCAAGGTTACTGAAACAGAAAGATAATTAAAATTTTAACAAAAAAGAAAACCGACTTCAAATAAAATACAGAAAAAAGTAAAATTATTACGAATAACTCAAAGAAACATCAAAATTGGTTCACCCAGTAAAAAGTTATGCGGTAGATAAGACAAAAAAATATAGTGGAATAGAAAGCTTCCTCCTTTTTATTCTAGAGGAAGTAAGATAAGTTTTGGTACAAAAAGTCATTTATGTTTATTTGTTTCAATAAATTGAAAAACCATATGACATATTACAAGGTAATATTTTCTTAAATCTAACTTACATACAATATATGTACCCCTAATGTAAATGTAATACATTGCTTTCTTTTCGTACAATACTTTCCTTATAGTCTTTGAATAGTTACGTAAAAGTTAAGCCTTTTTCCCTTCGCTATTTCAGAGAACCGAAGTAGTTCTCAATAGCAAAGAACTCCAATAATGCTTCATTATTGAAAATTGTATTCCGTACAAAAAAAGATGTAATATTATTTGTGATTTAACTAAATAGATTGCCAAAATCGTGTCTTCGCCTATTGTATATATTAACACGTGAAGGAAAGATCAACTCCATTTTACAAAAACAAGGATGCTATGTTTCAAAGAGCAGAAAGTCAATATATTTCATATTAATACTTTACAAAATTATTTAATTACGTAAAAGGAACACTAGACAAACTACGAGTGTTTAAAATTCCCTTTTTAAATATAATTTTACTTTTTATAAACTAACATACACGTTGCTATGGTAACTCATATTTTACTAGTCTTATAATATTTTAATGTGTTCACATGCTATATAAACTACGCTTCGTAGATGTAGTAGAAGTGAAAACTATATATATTTAAATTTTTATATAAAATTTCAGTATGTTAAGATTCCGCCCAAATTCGACACTGCCTCACTGCGACGGCTTTTAAATATATACGAAATATTAAATTAGTGAATTACGTCTATTTAACAAACAAACCTAAAAAAATTAGAAACAAATTATTAAAGCCATTTTTTCTACATTCAACACAGAAAATGATTTTAATGATACCTATTTTCACTTCCATCAAACACTTGAGGAGGTCACATAAAAACTTAATGCAAAACTCGACACCTCAGAAAATGGAACTTGGTCTCAGCAAGTGGCTGGAATAGTTCATTATTTTAAAAAGAATTTCCATATAAAGCCGCATTAAAGTTGCAAGTGCAAACGAAACACCGCGGTTGTACGTCGCCACTAGTTCGTATTGTTCTCGTGCTCGCAAAACTTTTGCCGTTTAAAACGCTCAGTTTTAAGTGTTGCAGAATTATATACTTTATTATAACTCTTGGACGTGAAACTCGAATAGATTTTTTTTTCAAAAATCAACTTTCATGGAAATGAAAGACATTGTCTTTATTTATCATGTAACTTTGGCAATTTTGTAATACAGAAAAAACGGAAGGAAGTTAGTAAAAAACACTAAGTACTTTCTACTTTTTGCATCTTATCTATCCAAATTAACGCCTGTCGTGGCGCAGAGGCACAAGCGTGCGACTGTAAACACGACAGATTGTGGGTTTGATTCCCACTCCAGGAAATGTTAGTCTTTTCATTTCTTGGGTTTGGTAACAAGGCAAAGTGCAGCGTTGAGTTCCGCCACTCAGCACGCAATGCTTCAATTCGGCGGAAAGTGGGGAATTGTTGTAAGAGAATGGAGTGTCTTAACACTAGGTTCTCAGGTTCCCACTGTCTACTCTGCTATATGCAGGATACAGCGTGTAGTTAAAAAAAAATCTATCGAAGTTTAGCCAAGATTCTATAGTAACTTTTATATAAAATTACGCTTTTCCCGCATAGCAGGATAGTCACAAAGAATCTATTGTGAGGACTCTCCGTTCTCCCTTTTCTACCCGAGTATTGACGTTGCGTATTCATTGGCTAAGCCACGCGCTTAGTCTTGATATAAAGGAGAAATGATAATAATTTAAATATAATAATCATTGCCCCAACAGAGGATCGGACCTTTCATTTTTTCAGTTTGACGTAGTTTCACTATGCCACGATACCTTTAAACTTAATTCGGATAACTTTCAAACAACATTACCAATCTGATAAGCATGATGACTTAGAAGACTTGAACCAAAAAGAGTTTATGTGCAGTATTATTAAGTACTTAAATTATCCATTTTAGATACCAATTTTAATTATACTTTATTACATTACATTCATTATTTATTTACATTATATTCACTTAACCGCTCTTGCAAGGCAAAAACCGGATTGGAAATGCCAATTAACACATAATATCTTGAATTCGGACAGAGTAGAGATCGGAGTATCTTGTCCCTGGTTATTTCTGACTTTCCTGCTATACGGACAAAAGTGAAATGCTAAAAAAATATATATATTTTATAATACAAGCCATATAATAAACGCCTGTCGTGGCGCAGACGCACAAGCGTGCGACTGTAAACACGACAGGTTGTGGGTTCGATTCCCACTGCAAGAAATGTTAGTATTTTCATTTCCTGGGTTTGGTAATAAGGTAAAGCGCGGCGTTGAGTTCCGGCTTTCAGCACGCAATGCCACAATTTAGCGGAAAGTGGGAAACGCAATTGTTGTAAGAGAACGGAGTGTCTTAACACTAGGCTGTCAGGTTCCCTATGTCTACCCTAAAAGCCCTAAAAAAAAAGAAGTCTGTGAAACTGCTTTGTTTAACAGACTTGTCCTTAAGTAATGAAATATATTCAATTACTTTTCCACGTATTCAAAATTGAAATTCAGAATCTTATGGAAGACTAGTGGTGCCCGCGACTTCGTTCGCGCTCAACATAGGATAACATTTTTCATTTATTTTCATGTTAAGTACTACCGTATTTAGTTTTTACTACTAAATATTCGCCTTGCCTCACCAAATCTTTCTGGTTACACCTTACCTTTTTATAATTACTTACCTTTTTCCAATTATTGAGTCTGAATATTCTAATATATAAATATCCAAATGTTTATATGTTCAATCTTAGAAGTATAATTAGGTATTAATTAGTAGACGGAGAAAGCCTATCTCACTGCGTCACGATGATCACAACTACTATTTACTGTACTAATGGTATTTTTAATATTATTAAAGTGTTAATCACATACTTAGGAATAGAAAACCATTTTTCGAAAAGGTATAAAAAATTGAACGCAGCAAGACCAGTGCCAGTCTCGTCCAAGCACTATGATCGCTAAGACATGGGTTCTTAATCAACCATGTCGAAATTTTTATACACTTGTTATAACTTATTTTTGTTGTTAGCATCTCGGTAAAAAATTGAAAAAAAATTTTTTTTAAAGATTATTTCTATGAACAATCATTTGGCAAGAGAGAATGCTGTTTATTAAATATTTTGATATTTCTAAGTGCATACAACACCAGGCGCGGGTTTCATTTTCACGTAAAAAAATTTGTACGCTTTGTAATTTTTTTATTTAACGGTATTGTTACGAATTTTTTTCTCGAATATAAATTATATTTGAAAAAAAAAAATGATTTTACTTGCAATTTTGTAATCAATGTAATTTGACTGTTTTTTTATTTTTTTCCTATTAGATTATTCTGTAGCCTTACATGCATATAAGTCCGATTCGCGCATATAAAATCTTCTAAATTACAGTCCTAAGTTTTAGAGTAACAAATATCGTCTAAATATTTAAGTTTCCTAACTTTTACATTAATAATCAGAATAGGATAATTGTTATTATCTTTACTAATAGAACTTACTTTACGTTACCTGTGTCATGTTGTCTCTTACTTTATGATAACACTTTCCCATAAATATCTAAATTAACACAGTATTAACTTCTTACAATTAGAATTTATTACCATAAAAGATTTTCTTAACAAAATATATTCCGTCAACTAAAACTTTCTATTACCCTCATAATAATGATAAAATAAATTATCATGTTGCCAATAAATAATAATCCCATTGTGTAAGAAATTAAATTATTTTTATTATACTATATTAAAAATTTCTCTTATATAATCATGAAAACATTGAAAACAAATATAAAATTATTATATTACTTATTATGCGTTCATACCTATTACTGTTCATATCTAAAATCGATTATATGATTCTGATTAAATAAATGTATATTTCTTGTTCTCTTTTTCATTTCTTTTAATATTTTTATATCTAATATTCATATTACTTAGTGAAATTAGAAAGAAAGTATGCGAGTAATTGACTTAATTTGAGGGTATCAGTTATTCATTTTTTCAACGAAAACTATATTGACTATCAATTCAAAAGCATCCTATAAGTTGCTCCAGGTTCTAAGATATACCCACGCAAAAAATTATTCATTTCTATTTAGTAATTATCGGCATATAAAGTAACTTGTCTATGTAGGTTTTTTCTTTTTTTCATGAAAACTAAATCGAATGACAGGATAAAACTATCCTATATGTACCTCCAGACTCTAAGCTGTTGCTGTGCCAAAATTCATTCATTTCTATCCAGTTATTATCGGCATATAAAGTAACTTGTCTATGTAGGTTTTTTATTTTTTTCATGAAAACTAAATCGAACGACAGGATAAAAAATATCCTATATGTACCTCCAGACTCTAAGCTGTTGCTGTGCCAAAATTCATTCATTTGTAGCCAGTAATTATCGGCATATAAAGTAACTTGTCTATGTAGGTTTTTTGTTTTTTTCATGAAAACTAAATCGAATGACAGGATAAAAACTATTCTATATGTACCTCCAGACTCTAAGCTATTACCATGCCAAAATTCATTCATTTCTGTCCAGTAGTTTTTGCGTGATGCGCGTTCAAATGTACAGACAGACAGACAGACAAAAATTTTATTGATTGGTTTTTTCGCTTCTATTAACGGTATATTAACGTACCCAATTGATATTTTTCTAAAATTTTTCATGTACAGAATTGACTTTTCTGGTCTTTTATTATATATATAGATATGGTAGATAGAGAGCTTCAACCACTAAGGCGGTTCAAGCAATCTGTACTTAAATACAATTGCCAACGTTTATCATTCTCTAGTCAAGACGAATGACGGGGTATCCACTGAAATATTCGTATCCTTGTATAAATCTAGAAATCGATCATGACTTGTAACTGTCCGTGTAAACTGATTTTTTGAGAAAAAAATTAATTTTATCCGTCTTCAAAAAAGGAGGAATTATTAATTATAAATATGAATGAAATATGAATATACGATTTTTAAATGCAATGAAGCTAATTTATATATAAAATAAAAAATTGGCCAATATTCTGTTATATTTATGTGTTTGAATTTGTGGAAAACAATATTCTTTAATATAATTTTACTAAAATTTCGGGTGTATCCATCGTGACTCAATTACTGCAAAGAAGTAATGGGAAGAAATATATTTACGGTTTTTTATGTTATATAAGTACTTAGATAGAGACATGGCGCGGAGGCACAAGTGTGCGACTGTAAACACGACAGGTTGTGGATTCGATTTCCACTCCAGGAAATGTTAGTATTTTCATTTTTTGGGTTTTGTAACAAGGCAAAGCGCGGCGCTGAGTTCCGCCACTCAATACGCAATGCCTCAATTTGGCGGAAAGTGGGGAACGAAATTGTTGTAAGAGAACGGAGTGTCTTAACACTAGGTTCTCAGGTTCCCTCTGCCTACCCTGCTATATGCGGGATACAGCGTGAAGTTAAAAAAAAAATGGAGGCTAGGTAAAGAAGGCGAAGGCGTTGCTCTTTACCATCCCCCAGAAACCGCAATATAAGGCACCTTATAAGTGGAATTATTGGCTATAGAAAGCTGAAATTTCCTTGAGAGTATAGAGGAATACTTAGAAAGGATTTCCTAAAATTCCTAGAAAAACGGAATACAACTGGATTTTAGGTTCTATAGTCTACATAAATAGTCGTTGGACACAACTAGTAAATAATAAAAAGACATTGTTAAAGTCACCCATTCTACATACATACATTCTTGTAAAACTTATTACCCCCGGGACGAACGTGCAAAAGATTAATATATTTGATATATGCACCCGTGAAGGTTCTGTAAGGCACTTAGCAGATTGGTCGTTAGTATCCCCATATCTAAGCGATAAAGCGATAAGTGGAAAAATATAATTGCTTTCTACAAAACAATGGAAACATTCCACTGCATATATTTAGTACATCATTAATAATTTAATTATAAAACATAAAAAATTCTATAGAGTTGTTTCTTAAAGTAGCAGTTTTGAATTCGTGATTCGTAGTATGGACATATAAATAGAAAGATTTTGTTAAGAAAGAATTTTGTTATGACAGAACTAAACGCCGAACCTAACGTAATATTAGTCTGTAAAATATTTTAAGAGATATAGCGAACTTGTAAACTCATTCAATACACATTACCTCTAAGGAAGACGCGTTTTAAGGTGTTACGATAATTTCTGCTACGTATAACATTTTAAAAATATTCAATAAATAGCTTTCTCTTTTATCAAATTATTGTCCTTAGAAATGGCCCTAAAGCATAAAATCTGACTAACAGAGATGTCAACAACAAACAAGTTGCATATAAGAATTTCAACGTCACGCGATAAGAATTAATGTATGTAATAATGAATAGCTTAATTCGCTAAAGCACTTAAACGGACTCCACACGTGGTTACAAAATAATATTATACTACTTTCGATTTTTTAATGAGTTTCTAAATAATTTCTTATCCCAAGTGCTAGACAGTTACGTAACTGAAAAACTATATTCTACCTATGTAGGCAACAACAAAGTAGCATATCTACTTATTACAAGATGTTAACAAGATAAAGACGTATGTTTACCTCGGCTCCAATTCACATAAGCCTTAGTAATCGTATTACAAAATCGATCTAAATTGAAAAGCGCTCGTCCAATAACCGGAACATTTTCCTTCGCATCTAACGTCTATAATACTGTTGTGGCCACCACATGAAAATAGAATATATGTTTCCAATATTGAATTTGTGCTAAAATTGTCTGCACATTTAGTAATTGCACTTTGATTTTTCAATAGGATTATGTTATTTGTTTTTTTTTTTGTTTATTTTAATTTGTAAACTACGTCACGTGTACTGACACATGTCTATACCCTTTTAAGATTCTACTTTATGTAGTATTTTTAAAAAATACATTTTGTACATTGCTTGTATCTTTAAGTATCTCTCCAATGGATTCAATTCTAGAAGAAGCGAGAAGAACGTAGTGAAAATCTTTCCGGAAGTGCTCTCCGCTTTCTCTAATTAAACGTTGTAAGTACCTTTAATAAAAAAAAAACGAATGAAGATGTCAGCCCACCGTAACGTAGCCACGATGGCATAACACAGGTTTTTTAAAGAAAAAGAGTAACAGAAATTATCAAACTAATTTACATTTTAAAATGCATATGTCTTATGCCTTAACATTTTGTTTATATAAAGACGTAACCAAAAATAAGCCCGGAATTACGGTCAATTTAGGTGACCTCGATTAAATATCAAATTTTGCCCACAAAAATCGCAAACTGCACTAAATGAGTTATTAGATGTGTGACATATTCCCCAATCTCGCTAAAACCACGATGGTTGATTAAAAGCGCTGGAGAAAAAGTCCTGTAGCATGGCATTATACCGCTTTGTATTTACTTTGACAGTTTTCCCTCGACAGTTTTCCAACAATGCTTCTTGATGACAAAACAACATATGTACCTTAAGTGGATTTAATTTTAGTACTTCAAATTTTGATTAGTGTCACTGAAGTCTTTGTCTAGGAAGAAATATATGTAAACTGTGAGTGTCAAAATAATCAAATATCTCATGTAAATTGTTTTTTTTTTTAAATATAAAATCCATATTTTTGTATTATGATAATTAATAAACAGGTTTTGTTTAATATAAGTCGATCTGTTTTTTAATGTTGTTCAAAATACAAAAAGGCTTTTTTGATTCACTCACACTTATTTCCACTTGTATGAAAGGCAGAGAAAATTTATAATTTATCACTATAAGCTGTTTGTTTGGACTTGCTACCCAAGTTTAGGCTGAAACTTGCATCCGCTGTTCAAGCTCCTCTCAAATATTTGAAGATTCTACTAAAACCATGACATGCGTGCCAGTAATGAACTAACGATAGTTCTAGTTTAGTAGATTATAGAGAGATTTCTTTGCAGTTTGGTGGTTCCTCTCGCTGATTTTTAAGTTGAATAAGACATTGTGTTAGACGTACCTTCTTTCATTAACGATTGTATTGTATTGATCGATCACTTGTTGTAAAATACACACATAGTTTTATATATTATATTTATAAATGAAAGTCAATAATTTCGCTCGTCACCTTCATGATAATAAATCAGTAAACGCTGAATAACAAAAATGTTAAATAAACACGACTTATAGACCGATATATAAACATTTTTACATTAACAAAGTCTTCGTAAGAAGGGAAATGTAGATAAATATAAAGGCGAAATAAAAATTCATCATTTTTTTTTATAATAACAAATATTAGTCGACGGTGTTTTTTTGTACTTGTAAAGATAAATTTATGTATTTATATGTACGAAATTTAAATTTTGAGACCTGTCGTGTCGACGCAGAGGCGCAAGCGTGTAACTGTAAACGCGACAGGTTGTGGGTTCGATTTCCACACTAGAAAATGAAAATATTATATTCACTTTCAAAACAAAACTACGCAAGTGCCAAAAATATACATTTTTAACAGCTACACCTATAACAAACAAAGCAAATAAACAAAGCACGGCGTTGAGTTCCGCCACTCCGTTCGCAATGCCTTAATTCGGCGGAAAGTGGGGAATGGAGTGACTTAACACTAGGTTCTCAGGTTCCCTCTGCCTACCCTGCTGTATGCGGGATACAGCGTGAAGATATAACATAAGCTTACATGAAAACCTAGCTGTGAATAAATTTCATTCATTTTATCTTATGCAACA
>JAKGSA010000184.1:324082-365314 GCA_033558755.1 Philaethria dido
GATAAAAATATTGTAAGAAATATAAGCATTAGCAATTTTACAGAAGAAAATTCTAAATAATTCTAAACTCCTTCATTAATTTTAATGTCAAGTGTATACATTGTACCCAAAAGTCGTGGGTTTCTGTTGACGAAAGCGTTATTAACATATTCATTATGAATACAAGCACTATATATGCAAGGTCGTGTCGTCTAGATATTACTAATTTAAGTTATTGTGACACTGTGAAAGTTTTTTTTTCATTCTATGTGGTATTATATCAAGAAGTGCTCTAAAAATTACATTTATTACGAATAACTAAACAAAAAAGCAGTAGCTATCATATAAATAAAGTTATGGTAACACATAGAAAATACAGTAGAATACAGAACCTCCTTCTTTTGTGGAAGTAGGTTAAAAAATTTAAAAAATATGCATGTTTAAATAGTTGAGCACATTTATATATTTTTAAAGAGAACAAACTCCTTAGAATTCACGTACGGATTCACCGTGCAGGTGGCGTGCCTATTGTCTTACAGGGAGGGGAGATCACGACCTTTTCTAAGACTTGCTACCTAATTATATGCTTAGGCTTTTAGGCGTAAATAAAACTATCTCGTCAATCTGTATAAACTGAAATCATTAGCAATTGAACTGATAGAGAAGAAACGTGGATGACATGATGGAGTAATAGTATATCTTCATAGTGGTATAATAGTATAATTATAATATATATAGTATAATTTTCATATTATTAATTAATAATGACCATAATAGAGTTGAGACTAATTCCTAGTAATAGATACACTTTTTTTAGCTTCACGCAGTATTCCACACATAGCAGGGTAGGCAGATTGAACCTGAGAACCTAGTGTTAAGACACTTCGATCTCTAATCTGTCCCTCACTTTCCGCCGGATTGAAGCATTGCGTGCTAAGTGGCGGAACTTAACGCCGCGTTTTGCCTTGTTACCAAAACCAGGAAATGAAAATATTAAATTTTTCATTTCGTGGACTGGGAATCGAACTTACAACCTATTCAGTCGCACACCTATGCCTCTGAGCCACGACAGACGTTATAGATCTCCTTTTATTAAAAAAAAATGTAATTCGGGTATGCATATGATGTCTATATATTATAGTGTCAGCCGTTGCGCGCGGTGATTCGGTGATTGACAGAATTGTTGAAATCACACGTTAACTGGATATTTTAGTTTTATTTATTTTCTTTATAAGCGGAGGGATAAAGCGAGCAAGGGGAGTTCTCTAGTAATTTATATACTAGGTAAAAGTTGTTATATTTAATTAAATTTTCAATTTAAATGGTATAATATTGGACTTATTGAACAACTTATAGAAACTACCTGTAGTACCTACTACCTGTCGTAACATAGGTACGTCAAGTTCTACCTAATGGCGCAAAATAATGTTAAATTAAATAACAAATGTTCATCCGTCCATTTTGAAAACCAAAAAAAATTACTGACCGGAAATAAGCCAAAATTTACTCGTAAGAAGCAGATAACTTGCAGGTACTCTTTATAAATTCGCCCCAGGATTCTTACACCTTTATAAGATACAAAAGGAAACCCGCATAAATTCAATATTTATAACACAAAAATAGATTCTGTATCTTTGAAAATAGTATAGATATATGAAAATTTTAAATAATATTTAGTATTTTCATTTCTTCGCTCTGGTAACAAGGTGAAGCGCGACGTTGAGTTCCGCCACTCAGCACGCAATACCTCAATCCGGCGGAAAGTGGGGAACGGAAATGTTAAAGAGAACGGAGTATGTTAGCACTAGTTCCTCGAATCCTCTCTGCCTACTTTGCTGAATTTAAAAAACAATAATCTATACCCACCTTGGTAAAAATCATATATTTTATAATCTTTAATATAACTTGCCTTATTAGTCGGTATGATTGGGTGAAACATGCTGTAACTTTTTAAAACCGATTGAGCTGAAATTAAGCATACATATATGGCTTGAACAACACAAAAATTTTTTTTACTAGTTGTAAGGAAATTTCAATTAAATTGTTTTTTGCTTCACGCTTTATCCCCTAAGGGCATTGAGAACCTAGTATCAAGACACTCCGTTCTCCATTTTTAGCCTGAATTTCAGACATTGTGTGTTGAATGACGGAGCTCAATATCGCGCTTTTTCTCACCTGAAAGATAAATGAAAATTATTTAAATATAATCATTCTTCCGAGTGAAAAAAGAATGGGACGCTGTCCCGATCCAACACCATGGCTTCTAAAATTGTACAGACAAAAAAATATATGCATATTTTTTTTAATTAGGTAATTTAAACACAAATAGAATATTATAATTGTTTTTTTTTATGGAAAGGACAAGGCAAACGAGCGTTCGGCTCACCTGATTCTAAGTGATCACCGCCGCCCATGACCCTGTGTAACTTGAGAGGAGCTACAGTCGTGTTGTCGGCATTTATTGTAAATACATATTATTACAGTATTTTCTTATTACATATTAAAATATAGTTTGCATAGCCCAAATTCTCCCGCATTAATTTGCGAGGTAGGCATAGACAATCTAGTGTCAAAACACTCCGTTCACCACTTTATCGCAGATATTTGAAATAATAACATTTCTTGTATACCACCTAATTTATTATGCTTCTATATTTAATGAGCTCTTGACATAAAAAGGATTATTCTAATGTTATTCTTGTTATAAATAAAATTCCAAATACATATTTTTATTAAGTTTTTGAGAAACAGTAAGTTTAAATCAAACCAAGACCAACTCTAGCAATTTGTAAAGGAACATTACCTCACTCGTAGAATAACTTGTACGTATATCATTTGTTTAACATAACAACTACGCCAGTAAATTTTATACACTCGACGGAACGCGAACGCGACGAAAATGGCCTATTTATTGAAGGCAAACATTCGTGACATTTCGTTCCGCTGTAACACTATAAAGCTTGGGTTTAGTATTTCCTTGAATTCTGAAAATTCGAATGCAGCTTGAAATATAAAGGTTATGCGGTCGCATTTTAGAACAATGGACGTTTGTAAAAATGATTTCATAAAATAGTTGTTAAGATTTTTGACAACAACCTCAAAAGAGAAAGCTGCGGAAAACTTATTTTATATATAAATATTATAAAATAAAATTCAACATGAATGTTGAGAATAAATGCCTTTGAAGCTTACAAATAGTTTCGCACAACCGCATCGACCCCGCCGTTCGCTTTTTACCGCCGTTAAAAAACTATAGTTAAAAGTGTCGATAAATATTTACGCCTGACATGATGTAGAGGCACAAGCGTGTAACTGTAGACAGGTACGACACGTTGTGGGTTCGATTTCCACTTCAGGAAATGTAATGTTTAGTATTTTCATTTCCTGGGTTTGGTAACCAGACAAAGTGCGTCGTTGAGTTCCGCCACTCAGCACGCAATTGGGCGGAAAGTGAAATAAAAAATATTAAATGATATTTAGTATTTTCATTTCCTCGCTCTGGTAACAAGGCAAAGCGTGGCGTTGTGTTCCGCCACTCAGCACGCAATGCCTCAATTCTGCGGAAAGTGGGGATCGGAAATGTCGAACGGAAATGAACCTAGTGTCTTCTTAGGTTCTCTGGTGCTTTTTGCCTGTCCTGCTATGTTCGGGATGCAGCTTAAAGATAAAAAAAATAAATATTTACTAGAAACAATGTAACAGACAGACAAAAATTTAAAGCTAAGTAGGTAGTAAGTAGTATAAAAAGTGTCTGTCAATATTAATATAACACAGAACCCTAAAATTAAACACCACTACATTATGAAACTTATTTTTCCAAATGAACATTGCAAAATGCCATCAACATTTATATAATTTATATTCAGGCTTAGATTCGTTCTGCACAGTGGCATTCACGTTTATAGCAAAATTAAAGCAAGTGAAACACTCATTAACTATTTAATTCACTCCGAGTAGAACTACCTGACTATTACAACGAGCCGAGGTATCATTATCTTAATGCCAGTCGCGAAATGGTGAATATTCGCTAACCTAATAGGCTGAGTCGTAACAGTGAATAAATGATGCGTTGTGGTGAGACCACGTTCGTGAAAATAGCGGGTGATTCATATTTTTTTATATTCTTTTTTATAATATACTAGTGTTCCCGTAAACGCGTTAATAACGCATTGCGTAGTGACGTATATGTCACTTTATATAAATATAGATATTAAACCATGGTAGTGTGTGTAAGATTTATTTTGTTAATTTAATATATATTAAATTATATATTAAATTAACAAAATAAAATATTATTACTTTTTATAATGCATTATTTTAAAAAAATATTAGCATTCTGCACTCCTTCTCTATATAAACTATAAGCGTGCCAAATTTCATACTCCTCTGTCCACGTAATAAAAAGAGGATCCAAAGCTTTTGCTTAACGTATTTATGTATAGATATAACAAAATTATTTTTATTAAGGGAATTAATTATTATTTAAGGTCAACGTGGCTCAATAGGACAGCGTCTGACTGTAAATGCAGTTAGTTTTGGGTTCAATCCACACTTGGGGAATGACTATATTTAAATTTCTCTAGTAAGAAAAAGCGCGGGATTGTTCCGCCACTTAACATGCAAATGTCTCAATTCCCCAAGTGGAAAGCGGGAACAGTGTCTTGACTAGGTTCTCTCTTGCTATCATGCTATGCAGGAAAAGGGAATTTGAATATAATTATTATTATTAGTGGCAAAATTTTTTCACTATCATAGTGACACTGATGTAATTATACTATAGTTATAAGTAAGATCCTCACTCGGACATATCATTATATTTAATTTGCCCTGCTTGCTGTCATTAATCTGGAAAATCGAGTTATAATCTCACTAAGGTGATTGTTTACATTGCTCTTTTTTTTCTTTTTTTTAACTTCACACTGTAACCCGCATATAGCAGGGTAGGCAGAGGGAACCAGAGAACCTAGTGTTAAGACACTCCATTCTCTTTCAACAATTCCGTTCCCCACTTTCCGCCGAATCGAGGCATTGCGTGTTGAGTGGCGGAACCTCAACGCCGCGCTTGCCATATTTGCATGCTGTTATTATTATTAATAATACAATAACTAATACTAAAAACTATATGTATCGGCTTGATGGAATATCAAGTGCGAACTTACTATGTAATCGCAATATTGTAAAATTTTGCCTTCAGTCAGGTGTAAATTTTATTAAATCTACGCAGCTGTGGATTACGAGAAATATATATATATTTTATGACGACATATTTAATTCGCTACTGACACATATTTTGTAGCTGTTCTATGAATATTTTTTTTTTCTAGCTTCACGCTGTATTCCGCAGTACATGCACATAGCAGGGTAGGCAGAGGGAACTGCGAACCTAACAATAATGTCTCTCCATTCTCTTAAAATTTCCCTTCCCCACTTTCCGCCGAGTTGAGGTATTGCGTGCTGAGTGACGAATTTCAACGCCGCGCCTTGCCTTGATACCAGAGAGAGGAAATGAAAATATGAAATATTCATTATTATAAAGATTTTCATTTCCTGAAGTGGGGATCGAACCCAAAACCTACCGCGGTTGCAGTTGCACGCTTGTGCACGTTCTTCACCAACAGTGGTCTCAAAAATATTTAATATTTTTTTATTTATCTATACACGTTAATTAAAATTAGCCTTATATGGCTTTATATAGATATAATTTATTTATGTCCCTTAAGAGTCAGTATAAACAATTATATTAATTTCCTCTCGCTCTGGCAAATAAAGCGCGATGTTGGGTTAAGCCACTCAAAATTCGATATTTCGAAATTGAGTGGAAAGAAATACAATAATTACATTAAATTGTAAAAATATCTTACTTATATACTCCATGGCGCAGAGAAAGAAATTCACACGTTTCGAGGTTCTCAAAAATCCTGAAAAATATTATTAACAATGCAACATCGGATCTCTAGTAAATGTATATATATGGAAACATTTATGAAATTTTATTATTTACTTTTTTATACTTACGCCACTCAGCACGCAATGCCTCGGTTCGGCAGAAAGTGGAGAACGAGAGTGTCTTCACACTAGGTTCTCAGGTTCCCTCTGCCTACCCTGCTTTATGCGGGATACAGCGGGAAGTTAAAAAAAGAAAAAGTATTCACGTTTCCACTCTAGTACTAGCAATGAGGCACTAGTGAAAATTCATTCATTAATTATAATGTAAAGTGCATCACTCAATTTTTAATTATCCGGAAATTTTTAGACACTGCTTGCTAGGAGAAAACTGACTTCAAAAAGTTATGTTTCGACTGTAATTTTTATGTATTACCGCATAACTTTTTACTGGGTTTTTACTCAATCTGGCGAAAATTAAGGAACGGATTTGTTGAAAGAGAACGGAGTGTCTTAACACTAGGTTCTCGGGTTCCCTCTGCCTACCCAGCTATATGCGGGATACAGCGTGAAGTTTTTTACTGGGTGAACCAACTTTGATGATTCTTTTTTTTATATGATATCTAATGCTTCGATATGGTTCTATTTAAATATAATTAAGATCGGACGAGTAGTTTCTAAGTTATTCGCGATAACCGATTCTTTTTAGTGCATTTTATTTGAAATCGATTTTCTTTTTTTGATATTTTTTTTTAATAAATTACATATTTAAACATCGTATATTACGTATAAATTCAAGTATGAAATAACAGAAATATTTAAGAGTTCACCAGATGCTGTCGTCAACCAAGCATTGCCAACCGTTTCCAATATCAAATGACGCAATCAAAACAAACTATTGACGTTGTAAAACAGCGATAGCAAAACTCATTACAATAGATCGTCTATAAAATTCAATATTTTGAAACATAAAAGTGTCATCACCATTCTATCAGAGAATAGTTAAAATAATATACATTTAAATGTAAGCGATGATTATAGGTCAAAATATGTATGAGATCTTTGATTTTCGCGATTTTTACACATATTAAATGGAACTACTTTAACCGGATTAATCGCGTAAATTTTAGGTCCGTTGGGGCGGAAAGTTTCTCAAGTAGCTCAAGACGCTCAGTGGGCAATACCAGGTGGACCAACGATCTAGTCTAGATCACCGGAAGCCACTGGATGCGGGAAGCGCAGGACCGATGGTCATGGAAATCCTTGGGGGAGGCCTATGTCCAGTTCATTTAATAGAAATATTTATTTTATATATTTTATTCTATAATTGAATTTAAAAGCTCTGTCTTAGAAATCAATCTTCTATATACATAAAATGACTTACCATTACAATTAGCTTGGTAATCATTTATTTGTTATACAATAATTTTATTGCAATATTATAAACAAAACTATTATTTATTATATATTTCTAATAGTAACTCCTAAAAATAGGAAAAAAAAATCAATATAATTCATTTAAAATTGCAACTTTTGTGTTCAAAAATATAAATCTGTGGGATTCAATAACATGTGCATCTCAATAGCGCGGTGAGAAACATTAAAGCGTTCGCCGGCTGCTCTAACCGGAATACCTACTTCCGCTGCAAAATCCCGATGAAACGAGTTATTGATTTAGATTGAAACCACGCCAAAAGTCCCAAAAGCCTTCAATATTACACGCTACTCGTACAATACAACCACAAACATTTAGTAATTAACAATTGGCATGATTATAGCTATCTATATATAAATACGTGAAGCAAAAACTTTGGACCCCTTTTTACGAAAATTACGTGGACGGAGGAGCATGAAATTATCGTTTATACAGAGAAGGAGCGCAGAATGCTAACATTTTTTTAAAATAATGCATAAAAATTATATTAAAGTAACAAAATAAATGTTACACACACTACCATGGTTTGACATCCATGTTCATATAAAGTGAGATATTATACATAGCCAAAGACAACGCGTTGTTAACGCGACTTCGGGGACTCTAGTAACTACAAATTTAGTTGCACACAACTCAGTGTCTTTTTAACAATTCAATCAATCCTTTATATGTTTTTACATAATAAGAAGATGAAAAACCAGTTTTTTGCATTTTGTAGAAAAGGACTGGCAAGAGAAAATCTGTAGGACAATCAATCTATTCTTCATTTTCCACTCCACTAGAGTCAATGCATGTTGAAACGTAAAAATTGTCGCCCCGCTTTATCGAACAGGACCGAGAAACAAAAATGTTTAATTACTTTTTTAATAATTTTGGATAAATTTATTATTTTTAACAATATAAAAATAATAAATCGTATCCAAAATAGTACGATAGTTTCACTTACTATTTATATATATAATTAATGAATTAGTTTTATTATACATAGCTTCACACTGTAGCCCGCATATAGCAGGGTAGGCAGAGGGAACCTAGTGTTAACACACTCCGCTTCCAACTTTCCGCCGAATTGAGGCATTGCGTGCTGAGTTTATATACGTTTAAAATCTACAGCTATTAGCATATCTATTATTGTAGCCTGGCTTATATTCAGTTTCACACATTTCCTACATGAAGCAAGGTAGACACTGAGAACATAGTACTAAGATTTACGTTTTCCTTTTCCACCAAACTTCAAGGCATTGCACGCAATTAAATATTTTACTAGACCGGAGAAATGAAAATAAATTAAATATAACACCGCATTCATGTCGAAATACATAGTAATCTGTTTTCTAATGTATTTCCTAACGCAATATTTTGAAAAATATTGACTGTTTGTCCTTCTTTTCCACCAAACTATACTTTAACTGAATCAAAATTACATTTCCTCCATACGGCATAACTTCGTAGATTATGAACCCCATCTAACGTTTTTCGTTCAAGAAATAACGAATTTAAAAAATAAGATACCCACGTAATTAGTTATCTCAATTGATAGCAAGGTTTTTTAAGTTATCATTTCTCAAGTGATTTATGCTTAACTGGCACGTTAGAAGCACCATAATTAAGGAACTATAATGTATTGAAGTAGTCATCATTTTATGATTTACTTTCATCATATTACGTTAGTATTACAATAGGAATCGCAATAAAAGTACTCTTTGTAATTTAACGATATATCTACGATTAAATACATAAAATATTGAGTTACCAGTAATGCGGCTATCCAATATGAAAGTGCACTTCCGTTCAAGCATCACGAACCACGATCAAACGATTATTGATTTATGTAAACCAAACCAAATATTATCTTCAGCGTATCCACACTTGATGTCTTTTGGTAAAGTATTATTTTAATTGCATCTTTAGTATAATATTTATATAAATTTTTAAGTCAATTAAATGTTCTACTCTAATATTTCAATGTAAAGGTAAATAGATATTTTAGAAAAGTAAAAAAAACCAAACAATATTTGAAGCTGCACTGCTTGGAATCTGCCCAGAAATTCTAGGCAATTAAACCATTCGTTCTTATCCAATCGTCGAAATTCTTATTTGCTTCATATATCTTATTATTAGCATATTAGTAGCGAGATTTTTCCTAATTAGCTTTTCCCAAGATTACTTAAATATTGATCAATTGGGAAGAGATTATGCACACCATCAACTGCAACATGGTGACATTCCCATATTAAAAAAAGATAAAAAAGAAGAAACACTCCTGGCAATGCGTCAAGTGCATAGTACGAAAAAATTGTATTGTACTATAACGCAAGCACGTTTCCATATGTGCAAGCTAATCTTACGGCGGGTGCTAGATTAAAATAACGTTAAAAGATTTAATTACGTTGATGAATAGATAGATATAGAATTATCAATCATGATAAGATATCCGTACCAAGCGTGAATAGGTTAATAAGTCGACTTTATGTGTTATATTGGGATTTATTTCCAGGGTGAACAAAAAATGAGTAAATCAGAAAAATTTAATCATATTAAACACATGCAGGAAAAATATTTCAATAAAATAAAAACAAAAGTTATTATTTAAACTTATAGTAGGTACGGATAAGGTCAGGTCGCCTTTGCATGCTGCAAATATGTGTATTCCTTTATACTTGTTTGTTTTTCTCTTTTTGTGTGTGCAATAAAGAATTTATCTATATATTTAAATTTTAACTTTAATGTAACGCCTGTCGTGGCGCAGGTTGTGGGTTCGATTCCCACTCAAAGGAAATGTTAGTATTTTCATTTCCTGGGTTTGGTAACAAGGCAAAGCACGGCATTGAGTTCCGCCACTCAACACGCAATGCCTCAATTTGGCGGAAAGTGGGGAACGGAATTGTTGTAAGAGAACATTAGGTTCTCAGGTTCCCTCTGCCTACCCTGCTATATGTGGTACACAGCGTGAAGTTAAAAAAAAAACTTTTAGGTACCTGCTTAGAAAGATATGAAATTCTCATTTATCAACTTAAAGTGATGTTATTTGTTTTTAAAAATATATTTCACACTTTAAAATAATATACATTTCAATGTTATTCTCTTTTCATTCGTTAGGCTTCTTCAAACAATAGCTTAAGACACCAAGTTAAATAAATATCGAAATAATTAAAAATATAACAATAGCTTTTCTTGTCCCGAAAAGCTTTAATTTTTATTTACTGGTGCTATTCATTATTTTTTAATACCAACCGCTATTCAAATGATGCTCGAGATATGACACGAATAACTATTTCTATTAATCTTTGTAATAATTTCTACTTTTGACATTGAAATCTATCTAGAACTATTATTTTGTAACCTAGTTCACTAAAAATGTCAAGCAAGTAATCTAAATCTTGTCAGTGAAAATGATATTAAAATCCGTAAAGTCGAAGAGTTTGAAGAAATCTGATTCTACGTGTCGACGGTTAATTATAATCTATTGTGATAGATCATTTTGTGAGAAAACATGCACACAATTATACTTATTTTTTCCTCATTTTGTGTTTTTTGTGCACATAAAACTTGCATCATGGTTTTCTTGAAAATAGAGGTAATAATGATATGTAGGGCTTTTTCCTGTTAGGGGACGGGGTTAGAATACATTTCCCCTCCGCCGCTGGGTAGCGTCCCGTAAGAGGTGGGTATCCGAGTTGCTAGGTGGTAGGAGGTTCGTCCTCCGTCTGGCTCCCAACCACTATCATGTCAAAGACGAACCGCCAAACATCTTTCCCCAGAATGTGGTGGTTCCGATAGCGAACTACAACATTATCCTCCCCTTCCATTTATATCCCTTAGGTCGGCCCTCCGTTATCCATAAAAAAAGAGGCCTTCATGAAGCAGTAGGACAGCGTCTGACTGCAAGCGCGATGGTTGCGTGTCGATTCCCACTTGAGGAAATGATAATATCTCTCTATTAATCTAAGTAATATATAACATTTATAATGATACAGCTATTAACTGTATAGAATTTTTACGCGCCTAACACGCTATTAATATGCTTAATATAGTTTCATTTATATTTAAAATTTTAACATTAAAGTAAACCAACTTTAAATAAAATACAGTAAAAGTAAAATTATTACGAATAACTCAAAAACTCGATAGACTTAATTTAAATGGTACCATAGACCATCAGAAGTAACTATCACTAGCTATCAAATAAAAAAAAAAATATTGCACCTCAATGTATCCTATATATTGTCTACTTCTGAGATTACCTGTAAGAGATCACTTAATTGATAAGGTCGCCATTGCATGCTGCAAATTTGTGTTTTGTATGTTCCTTTGTACTTGTTTCTTTTTTTGTATGTGCAATAAAGAATTTATCTATCTATCAAATTTAGAACTTTGTTAAAGTCGATTAAAAATGTGTCAAAATCGCAAACACCATAAATATAACCATAGATCTTAATTACATCTAAAGATTTCCTTACATTACACAATATTTATGTACATGAAAATAGTTCAACATTCCTTAAATATTATAATATTAAATCGCTTCCTCTTCTAAGTGTAAGCGGCTGTAATAATAATAATCGCTGTAGCGTTATGCGATGATATGCTACATTATATTTAATGTTACCCAATGCTATTTATTTATTTATTTATTTTATTTATTTATTAAGACAGTTACAGTCCAGTTGTTAGTAACAATAGAAACTTAAAACTAATATTAAATCACAATCACAATCAGCGCAATCACATAGATTCTTTACACATTCTAAAGATCTTTTAAACCCTTTACAATTAAACGACATTAACGTACTTTTATTAACCATCGTAATTTAATGTCTTTCTAGTACTAGAGTCTTTATTTTTAAACACAATGAACTTCCTGAAAGATATACCTTCCGGCCACATTTCATCATTAAGGAATAACGGTACCTTGTAACTATCCACATAAAACATGTAAGAATCGTAACCTTTATTCACTTTAGTAACAATTTTCTCTAATTTCACTAACACTTGAGTCTTGCGCACAATATACTCGATGATGTCCTGCGGCGATGTTTCCTGACTGATGTTAGAAATATACATCGGTACTTTTATTGACGCCGCCTTGAACTTTGACTCGGGTCCGTAATTCGCCTTTCCTTGGTTACTAGCAAACCGATTACGATAACGAGTTTTCTTTTTATTTACAACTACGTTCCACTTGCCTTCCTCAGCTCTTTCCACAGTTTTTAATAACAAAGGTGTCACAGCTGACCTTGACCTACTTAATTCCTCCGATGCAACAGTTCGCGTGTTATTCTCTATACGCGGCTGCGACAACGGCAAAGATACATTATCAGTAATCGGCTGACCGGTGCAGTTGTGAGTCATTTTATTTGTTTTCGAAACTGCGGTAGGCCTCACCTCTCTTCCAGTTTGCTGCACTTGCGTCGAAACTGTTGTGATTTGAGAGACCTCCACGTGCTCATTCGTATTCATTTTTTGCATAACAGAGATGGCAGATTGTCCTTCTCCGCTGAGCGACTGTGTGTGCGAAGGAGATAGGTTGAAATTATTGTTGTCACCGCATTTGTCATTATTAATTAATTCCTTATGATTTTCAATATTCATTTTACATAACAAACTTGTAGCTTCTAACCCCATGGGTTCGATATCATATTTAGAGTGACGTTTTAAATTACAAGTTCCCCTTTTTGTATTAATATTCGTTTTGTAAATATCAATATTCCCTCCATATTGCGGCGTTACCACTTTCCATGAATTGTTTAAATGTAAGTGCATATTTTCAATATTTATTTACATAGAAACTGCTTTTTAAATGTTTTTTTTTAACTACACGCTGTAACCCGCATATAGCAGGGTAGGCAGAGAGAACCAAAGAACCTAGTGTTAAGACACTCCATTCTCTTTCAACAATTCCGTTCCCCACTTTCCGCCAAATTGAGCACTGCGTGTGGATGGCGGAACTCAACGCCGCGCTTCGCCTTGTTACGAAACCCAAGAAATGAAAATATTAAATTTTAAGTTTCCTGGAGTGGGAATCGAACCCACAACCTGTCGCGTTTACAGTCGCACGCTTGTGCTTTTGCGCCACGAACGGCGTTTTGAATTTTGTCATTTAAATATTATTATTGATATTTTCTTTTATTATAGTTCTCACCGACTTAAAAAAATGAAGGAAATTCACAATTCGACAGTATTTTTTATGAGTACCTTTTTACTGGGTGAAGCAAATTTGATCCTTTTTTACCTTATAGCTAGTGTTTTGGATATAGTCTCATATAAATTTAGTTAAGATATGACAAGAGTTTTTGAGTTATTCGTATTTCTTTTCTATTTAACACATTTTATTTAAAGTCGGTTTTCTTTATTTTTTTGCTTAAAATTTGAATTTTGAGATAACATTTTTAGTAAACGAATGTAAAACAATTTATTTTTCGCAGACATTAGGCGTTACCTAACGGAACCCAACGCCGCATTGTACTGACTGAATGACTTTGCCTAAATTAGAGAACTTCTACATTCGTCTTCTTCGTATCAATGAATTAGATGCCTAAGTGATGTTGTGCCAGTACGTAGCCACGTTGACTGCATCTTCTGTTGCGTCAATGAGATCGTTGTTTGAACAGGTAAACGGGCAGTTAGGACAGGCAAGCAAGTGTGCCATGGTTTGTGGGTTGGCACCACAGTCACAAGACTCGTGACCCTGCGGGATACATCCCCTCTTTGCAAGACGTTCTTTGCAGCGGCCAAATTGGCTACGCAAGAGATTGAGCGATTTCCAAGTTGGCCATAGTAGCATGTGGCCTGGAAGTAAATTCTTTTTGGGAGAAACAAATCCTGGAATGGGTAGACGGTTAATCTACCACAGCCGTTATCTTCTACATTATAAGACACGGACTGCTAGTGAAATTATAATTATTAAGGACGTAAATATTTTTATATTTAATTGTATGACTTTTATTGATATAATTTATAGGTCGATTCTATCGTTCGTCACGCTCTACAACACGCCATATTTCGTCTAAGTATTTCTCTGTTTCCTGTTTTGCTTAAACCTTTGCCGCCTGATATTTGCATACTTATGGTTGGGGAGGCAATAATAGACATTTACCTACTTTGTTATTGTAAATAAATCAAAATCTATGCTTCATATAGATTATTTATATCAGTATACGTAAATAAAACTATTAATAATTGAATTATATTTATGGCATAAATATATTAAAAATCATAGGTTTTTCAATTTTTTTTAGCTTAACAATATATCCAGCATATAGTATGGTAGGCAGAGGGAACCTGAGAACCTAGTGTTAAGACACTCCGTTCCCCACTTTCCGCCGAATTGAGGTATTGTGTGTTGAGTGGCGGAACTCAATGCCGCGCTTTGCCTTGTTACTAAACCCAGGAAATGAAAATACTTAACTTTAAAATTTCCTGGAGTGGTAATCGAACCCACAACCTGTCGCGTTTACAGTCGCACGCTTGTGCCTCTACGCCACTCCTCCTTTGTTGAAATCAGTTAACGTGGACGAAACCACTAAAAGTATTTAGTAAATTCGTATATTTTATTCATACTGAAGGTGAAATGTTACAACGTGGCAGCGTAACGCTGATTTGCAAAAACTTTACGTGCTCAAAAATTTTGCTTGTTAAAATGTTGTTTCAGTACTATACTAAATCTACTGATTTAGCGACCATCAAAAAGCCTGTATTATGTTAGAAATTTTATTATATGTTTATCTTTAAAGTAAACCAAAATTTAGCCGTTTTATATTTAACAAATGATAAAAAAGTACTCATTTTAGAATTAGTTTTCTTTTGACGTTATATTTGCATACATCATTTATCTCTATCATATATCTATATATTAATACGTGAAGAAAAACTTTGGACCCTTTTTATAAAAATTACACATACGTATGTATGTATATATATATTTATACATAGCTTCACGCTGTATCCCGCATTTATCAGAGTAGGCAGAAGTAACCTAGTGTTAAGACACTCCGTTCCCCATTTTCCGCCGAATACAGGCACTGCGTGCTGAGTAGCGGAACCCTACGCCGCGCTTTGCCTTGTTACCAAACCCAGGAAATGAAAATACTAAACTTACATTTTCTGGAGTAGGAATTGAACCCACAACCTGTCGCGTTTATAGTCGCAAGCTTGTGCCTCTGCCCCACAACAGGCGTTACAAAAATTACGCAGACGGAGAAACAGCACTGAACAGTATGAAACTTGGCACACTTATAGTTTATATAGCGAAGGAGTGCAGAATGATAGTATCTTTTTAAAATTATACATAATAAATATATAAAATTAATACAATATATTTACGCACACAACATAGGTTTGACATCCATGTTTATATTATATAAAGTAACATATAGGACGCGTTATTAACGCGTCAACGGGGACACTAGTAAATATAAATGAAGAAGCAGCAAAACTCGTTTATATGTGTACAACTCTTTTAGTATACTTAATTCACTATCAAACCTTATGTATGGGACACCTAAGAGAGCTGTGCCAATTTTTAATTTAAGGAATATTATATCGCTTAGGAAACAGTTATGAAATAGATGATTCCTTGCCTTCCCAAAACAAATCTCAAAATTAATTAAAGTATTATGATTTCTAAGAAAATCAACAAATACAAAGACTACCTACTAGAGAGTAGGTAAGTATATAACAGTATATATATTATACTAAATTCCGGTTAACAATTATATATAGAATGCAGACTTTTTAACATAAGTTATAACAAAATGTAGAGCTGATGTTTATGTCTTGTTAAAATTAGTGAATATGTTTTGATACATATAACATTTACACACAATGACCGTAGTATTCTAATATTTTATAAATATGTTACTTACACAATGGAATAAAATAAAATAATTTCAGAATATACAAACATGTACATTTTTGTACCTTTGCTTAAATAAAGAAAATATATTTATTTACCACGGATTTGGTTCAGATAAATGATACGTGCCTCTAATATAATATAATTCCTAACAGAAAGCTACCTCATGCAATCATATATCAAAAATGTTTGTACCAAGTCTTAAATCAGACAGCAACTTACAAATAGATAAACATTGTAACGCGGTAGGGAAAAATTAAGTATATTTCATAAACGTTAAGCCACAGAATCCCGTGCTGTGATAGTCCGCCACTACACCGGTCATCCATCATAGCCGGTGGAAACTGCGAAACTCGCGATATTAAGGCAATCTCATCTGTGAGGATCTTCTCATTTCATTAGTCGTTGAATATCATAAGGTCAGGAGCACAAAGAGTGTATCATCGTAATACGGGCTCTTGTCGGCAAGTGCCAAACGTGCTCAGATTAAAGCTGCCAAGTCAAACAGATTTGCCGTTCCAACGAGCTATTTATTTGACGTTAAAGTCCATTTAACCCGTCATTTACTCTACGTGGTGAATTACTTTATTTCATGCTATCAGTTAAAACTCCGACGCCTTTAATAATAAATAGTAGCTTTTAGATACAAATATATATTATTAGGTATGTTTTTAGTTAAACCGTTTTTTCGTCTCTTAATAACACTCCTAATTGAGTTATAATTTAAAGCAAAAATGAATATTTACAACAAAATTTCAAAACATTAAAAAATAATAATTAATATATGAAATATAAAAAATATTTTAACTGTTCCTATTTTAAAGAGAATGTTTAATAATGTATCACTAATGTATTCCACCCTGAGCTCGTATACCAGGAACTTTATATGGGAGTAGACGAGGATGTAAACACAGCGATTCATTGTTCGGTCCAACGGTTGCTAAATTAATGTCGAGATGTTTGCCAAACGTATCCACCGACGTGGATAATTGGGCTCAGATGCTCAATAAGCTTTGATAGTTTTTACCTTACTTTGAAATTTGCTATCGAGTCGAATCGAGTCGAATCCAAAGCTCATTTTATTCACTTTGAACACGTTATACAAACATTTTAAAATTGAAATTGCGTTTAATAATTCAATATATCTAGAATAAATTTATAAATAATATGGTTATTGAGATATAATAGTTACAATGGAAACATGATCTTTACTTAAGTATTAAGTAATGTATTTAAGTACTCGTATTAGGGCCTCAACTGGCTAGATTGTGTCTGCACAAAAGTGTCTTTATGCGGTACTAGACACTTATCGCTATGATATGGCCAAATTACGCAGTCTTTATGAATAGTAGCCAGTTATGTATTCTAATGTATGAGTTATTTTACTGTAAAATTTCAAGATCCGTTCAGTATTTTTTTTGTGTAAAAAGATAACAAACATGTATCCATCCTCACAATTATTATTTCTTTTTTTTAACTTCACGCTGTATTCCGCTCATAGCAGGGTAGGCAGAGGGAATCTGAGAACCTAGTGTTAAGACACTCTGTTCTCTTTCAACAAATCCGATCCCCACTTTCCGCCAGATTGAGGCATTGCGTGCTGAGTTCAAATGAGACAAATTTTTGCATTTATAATATTACTTTTTGAAACTGCCAGTAACCTAAAGAGTAAGCAGAGAAGGAAAAATCATTCCTTCTCTGCTTTTCTTGAAAATATCACTTGATATTTTTGAAACCAAATTTGTTGTGTTCCCATTTAGCTGAAACTCGAAGGTCGCAAATACAATGACATATTGTTATGACACGAAGAGCGTGACAGTTTGTTAGTTGCTAGCCGCCTGACAACTAATTTTATAGACATGTACCCATATATTGGACAATACCAACAGCTGTTGTGCATTTTGATACTGACCCACTGACTGACTTATGCTAGAAGCATCCTGAGGTCATATGTTATGGAAATTAAATATTTTATAGTACTATCGGTTATCAAATTCATGTGATGCTAAAAATGTATGGATAGAAATGGATGCAGCGTGAAGCTAAAAATGAAAAAAAAAATGAAACTGTAGAAAAACGGCTTACGAGAGAATCAGATGAATATAGAATATCAGAGTAATTATATTGCTTATTATTATTTTTTTAACAAATTCAAAAATTATTTATTATTTAAATGTAAAACATTACATTATACGTACATATTACATACTATCTAGTGTATTCATATTTTCACTTTGAAAAAATGAATTTTGTGTAATATATTTTGTATGTAATTTCTCTCGCTAATTTAATCCTATACAATAATATGTGAATTTTGTGGAAAGTGGGGAACGGAGTGTCTTAACACTAGGTTCCCTCTAGGGTAGACCCCTGCTATATGCGGGTTACAACGTGAAGTTAAAAAAAAATGTTTGTTTCTTTGTCGTTACATGGAATTTCAAATCACATCAATTCAAAATAAAAAATCAGTTCTCATATGATAATTTGCTAAGAATTATTAAGATTTTTTTCCTGCTCTCATTAGAGAAACTTACGCATTAGATCACAACACTACGGCTATACGCTTGGAGTGTTTCAAAATGGACATAATGTATTCAAGTGACACATCGTTTACCACTTTCCGCCTGAATTCCAGATATTGCGTGTTAAGTGGTAGTACTCAACAACAAACAACAAGTGCAAATAATTTAAATATAATTATTCCCCCGAAAGAAAATCGAACCCACAGCTAATCGCATTTACAGCCACGTTCCCACTGCGCCGCTATAGTCTCTTTAATTTAAAATTGAAAGCCAAATATGTTGTGCTGTGACATGTTAGCGCGTAATAATGTCAAGTAATATGGCATTAAACATAATGAAATAGTGTAGGCATCTGGCCAAGAAGAGAATATGGTCGGATGGCGGTTAGTGCCACGTCGCTTACTAGACTATCAAGTAGACGGCGAATATCTGGCAGGGTATTCGAGTAAACTATAAAGTTTCATTCGTTTTCACTTCATTGCTTTATTTGATACAGATATGATTCTATATTAAGTATATTATGTTGCAATAATTGACTGTTGCACCTGAAATTCGCTTTTAAACACTTTCCTTTCTACATATTATTTCTAAGTATAGAGGTAATCGTGGTGCAGTGAAACAGTTTGACGGCAAACGTGAGAGGTTCGAATCTCACTTTGGAGAATCTTGATTATTTCCATATTTAGATTATTTTATTTCACCGTTCTAATGAAAACTAAATGCGATAGGTTGTAGATTCGATTCCCACTCCAGAAAAGTAGTATTTTCATTTATTCTGGGTTTAGTGACAAGGCCAAGCGCGGCGTTGAGTTCCGCCACTCAGCACGCAATGCCTTAATTTCGGCGGAAAGTGGGGAACGGTGTGTCTTAACACTAAGTTCTCAGGTTCCATCTGCCTACCCTGCTATATGCGGGATACAGCTTGAAGTTAAAAAAAATGTTTTAGGGAAATTTCGAAAATGGAAAATCGAGTATGTTGCTATTAGGTTATCTGTGACTGCCTTAATATTAATACGGGGAAAGGCGTAAAAGATATTATTTACATCTAAGATTGTATGAAAGAAATCGATAATTAACAATGAGAAAGAAATTAACGATAAGTCCTCTCTCTCACATCTCACATATATGTATAACATTTTCTCAAAATATACTATAAAAAACAAATAAATAAATTATATAAATTGTTAGTGGGCCAATACTGAATGGAGAACCAAACTTTACGGTTAGGCAAACCCCTACCGGTTCATTCATTAATTATTAGTCTTCAATGTGTATTTCCGCCAGTATTATCAACACTGTATTCTTGGAGGTTAACCGAGGTTTTCCTCCGTCCTCTCTTGCTACTCATTCTTCGTCTTTCATATAAATGACGCTATAAGAAACTTGGTTTACTTTTTTCGTTTATTCGCAACGAAATCAAACCATGATATTTATATTATTGATATAAATATTCTCCGAAATATTTTTTTTATAATAAATATAGCATATTTATTATTATTATATATTATGTTTTCCAATAAATACTATACTAACTTATGTAACATACTCAATTTTTTTATTACTCGATTATATATAACATAATCAACTTAACTTCTATATTAGTGACATAGATTTTTTTTTATAATTGTCTCTTAATTCTATTTTAAAAAATGTTTTGTATTTGTTTTAATTTGAATTTTTAATTTCTAGCATGTCCATATAATTTTGTAATACAATTCTGTGGAGACTTACTTGGTGTATATACGATTTTATTTTTGTTTTTTTTTTATTATGTTAATATACTGTTTGTATTCCTAATAAATTAATAATATTATAATAGCTACATACTAAAAGTCAGAATTAATCAATATAGCGCTCTAAGCGATATAACGTCGCCTTTGTAAATATTCTAAAGCCCCCTGTAGCCCTGTCTACATATAACAATGTGACAAACCCAGTATATCGTATAATGCGGGACGCAGCGACCTACATTCTATAACGGAAGCTATCCTGAAGTTTTGTCTGCTTCACAAAATGACTATCTGCTTGTATTTTGAGGTTAAAATAGATAACAATCCTTTATCTTAGTTGTGAAAAGAAAGAATTCCCGAGATAGAAAACCAATAGAAAGTAATATTGAACAGAAGACATACTGATAAGTATTGAGATATTGAATATGGTACTTAGAAAAAAATATTTTTCGTACGGGACAGAACAAAAACAATTAAAAAACAAATAAAATATAATTAAACTAAATTGGTAAGAAGTTTCAGACTGTATATGAATATACTCGAAATTAGCTGGCAACATTGATAACTATCTATAATCTACTTAAAAACTTGTTAATGGCTTTTGTGGAAAATCTATATTTTTTTGCAGACCTTACTTTTTTTTTATTTATTCTTGGCCAGGCTGATCACAAATATGAAATAACATATAATACAAAAACAACAACGAGTTTTTTAAAAACTGTCTCGAGATAAAATTGGACGTTTCCTATTCAGCTCGTGTGTATTGCGGAACGATAATACCTTTTAATATATACTTGCAGGCAATAAAAATATTTACGCTGATGAAAAGAGGATTAAAAGCCCAGAATCCGCGGCAGAATAATTCCAACTCGAACGCTTTATTGCGACTTTCCAACTTATAAACTGTGTATAAAACATAAATGAAACAACTTTTTACAGTGATATATTATTTTTTAAACAATGTAGAAACCCGATGGAGTTTAGTGTAATTTATAGTCCGCTTTGTTCCGGCCGCTTTGCATTGTGACATGAAATATAATTTCATAACTGAGCCAGTTTTAGATGCAAACCATTTTTACAAACACTTGTACATTTTCATATGTCGGATGTGCACTAACAAAAGATCGCTATTGTCATGAAACTCATTTACATTTCTAACTTGTTCCACTGAATCGGCTATTGTTTTTAGATTTATTATTCATATTTTCGCATAATATTTATGCCTGAAGAACTAAATAAAAATATGATTTCAATGTTGACTTTGTAACAAAGAACTTGTTGAAAAGAGTTTCTTGAAACACAAACAAAATAGAGTTTAGAGAGGTGATGACAATGTAATATTTTTATTTTTCTGGTATAACATAGTTATTAATATATGAACACAAGCAAAATCAAATACAAGCGCAAAAAAGAAGTAACTTTACTTCAAAAACAATTTATATGCTTAAAATAAATCGCGGCGTTCTGTTCAGTTTCTCCATTCAACAACCAACGTCTCAATTTGGATTGGAAGTAGAGTACAGTGACTTGACACTGTACGGTAAAAAGCGTGAAGCTAAAAACAATTAATAAAACAATTATATCCCTATTTGAAAATAATTTAATTCACATTTCTTTTGCATTTTAGAGGTCATCGTGTCGCAGTGTCGATTGGCGTTCCACCACTTATCAAGGAATGCCTCGACTTCAGGCGGAAAGTAGCGAACGGGATGCCTTGATATTAGGCTCTCTCTGATTGACTTGCTACGCGGGACAAAGCGTGAAGCTGTCTTTTATCTTTTCCATTTTCTTTATTAAAGAGACAGCTAAAAGTGGCAAGTAGTTACGTTTAAATGACGCTCACAGGACCCAAAACATAAATATATGATTAAGAAAAAAGTTGAAATAACCTGCAGATTTTTCAATAATTAGTACCTAAACAAAAAAATCAACTTCAAAGAAAATGCACTATGTTAAATGAGACCACATCAACAGCACTCACTATCATATATAAAAAAATAATAATCAAAATTGGTTCACCCACTAAAAAGTTATGCGAAGCACACAAAAAATGCAGTTAAATTGATAACCTTTTTTTTTTGGAAGTTCTAAATATGTTTTTAGTTCCATAAGTGTGTGATTAGCACTTTAAAACTTCAAAAATATTTCATAAATAGCATTCTCTCTTGTCAAATGATTGTTCTTTGAAATGATCTTTGGGTAGAAGAAATTTGAAAAATCTCTCTACAGAGATGCTAACAAAAAAAATAAGTTGCAACAAGCGTATAAGAATTTCCAAGGTTTCCAAGGGGTGCGGGTTCAAGTCCCGTTGCGGTCAAATTTTTATACGTTTTCTAAATAAGTTAACAAAGGTTTCAGTCAAAATTTTCGTGTCATACATACAGTAGTTTATATGAAAACAATTAAATAGTATGGAAGGCAACAACGTTCAATTAATACAGCGCAACTGACAAATGGTGAATTTTAATTAAAGGCGGCAGAACCACGACGACCACGATTGCGGAATGATTTATAGATACATGACAAGGGTTTCACAACTGAACTCGAAAAATGTGAATATTTTTAGTCCCATTTACACTGAAAATTGTTTTCCATTTGTAAACCGAACAAAATATATTATTTTTGTGGCTTTGTAATATATTGAATACAGTGTTAACATTTTTCTTTTTACAATGTATTGTTATGTTTTGAAATTTAATGTGAATATTATTTATCTTATACAAATAATCTATATCATGAACATTTTTTTACGTAGCAAGAAGTCATCGTACCACTCCACGTAGTATGTTATTATTTTTTCATTTTCCTCGGACAATACCGGAAATTAAAAGAAAAAAAATTATTAAGCATTATGTGATTTAATTAATAATCACTGTAAATTACGTTAAATGGACAACATACGAGTAAGTATGTGCTTACATTCTTACTCCAGGAAATAAAAATAATAAATATTTAAGTTACAATAAATATTTTTTAATATTTTAATTTCCTTGCTCTGGTAACAAGGCAAAGCGTGGCGTTAAGTTCCGCCTCTCAACACGCATTTCCTCAATTCAGCGGGAAGTGAGGAACGCAAATTTAAGAGAACGGAGTGTCTTAACACTAGGTTCTCAGGTTCCCTCTGCCTTCGGCTATGTGCGGGATACAGCGTGAAGTTAAAAAAAAGTATGCAAATAAGACTATTTGCAAGTAAACACAGATGTTCCAAACTTACAGGTGCTACTCATTCATTTAGAGGGTATGAGTTACTCGTACGTAATCCAACAAAATGTATGAGATTAATTGTGGGATAGAATGAATTAGGTGGCCCCAAAAACACGTCGATGAGGTAAAGCAAGCAATTTGACAATTATATTTTAAATTTAAATAATTACCTAATGGAAATACTATAACGAGGCCATCCCGGCGTGGGACAGCGTCTGTCTATAGACACGGTTGGTTGTGGGTTTGATTCTCACTCGAGATAATGATTATATTTTTTTTTTCATAATTTCATTATTTTTTTTCAAGAAAGCGGTGAACGGGGTGTGTTTTTTTTTAACTTCGCGCTGTATCCCGCATATAGCAGGGTACGCAGAGGGAACCAGAGAACCTAGTGTTAAGACACTCCATACTCTTTCAACAATTCCGTACCCCAACGTGTTAATACCAGGTTTAACGGAGTGTGTTAATACCAGATTCTCTGTGACTACCCTACTATTCGAGATAAAATGTGAAACTGCTGTGCTTTAGAAATATTATGTAGAGGTTTGAATTTTAGAAATCATTGTTTCTATAACAGAAAAGATTTTTTTTATGATTGATAGGCTAACGTTTGACCGCATCAAGCCTGATGGTAAGCATTAATGCAGTCTACGATGATGCACGTTTGCCTATAAAAAACAATGGACATGGACAGTATAATCCTTTTTTCACGTCGCAACGAAGCGATGTTATATTATAATTTTTCTATTGTTACTCGTAGACGGCTAGAGAAAGATATGAGCTATAAATTTAATTTTTTACCGCAGTGAAACATATCATTCCCATATCCATAAAATGAAAGCGCCACGTCTTGTGTAACTTATTATTAGTCTTCCCATTGACCATGCGATGGAAGCACGCGGTTATCAGTTAGTGTAATCATATAAGGCAAAATTCAAAATTTCAACTGGTACCTGCTACGGCGATAGAGAACTGCAGCGTTCGATTGTAATGCATTACGATAGCATTCTGCATCTTAATACTTCCTGATAACCCTAAAAAGTTCTATTAAATGATGAAAATCAAAGAGTTTCAAAGCTTCCTAGTCTGTAAGAAATTTGATTGCACTACAACTCACTGATTATATAGCAAAGAATAAAGGCAATAACATTTTTACTGGGTGAATCAATTTTGATAGTACCTTTTTATTTGATAGTGTTTCTCACATGTGGTCCCATTTAAATTTAGTTAAGATCTGTACGCTTTGAGTTATAAGCAATGTTACTTTTGCTATTTAATCAAAAAGATGAGTCAAAGCTTTGTATTGTTTTTTGTTAAAATTTTATTATATATTATTTCACTATTATATATTTTACTTCAATGTAATATGTTTTAAAAAAGTTTTATCAATATGGTTAAAAGCTAAGCAAAATTATCAAGAAATGATTTATGTGCTCTACCAAGATATGAGAATAATATATATAAAGGGTAAACTTTTCATACATATGAATTTTCGAGAAATTACCTGCATTTCAGACGTAGATCTCAGAGTGTAGTAACGTGAAAACTATAATACATTTGGCTTGAAAAGTGCTATCATTCCGGATTTCCACTCGTTATTTTAACAAAAAATTTTTTAGTTCATAACTGAGTACATAAATTATCAAACACATATAAAGAAATCTGCATGAGTACATTCAAGGCAGACGCTAAGTCGTGCGTGAGCTTTTTGAATGTTTACGGATAACTTTGCACTTGTCAGATGTTTACAAACAGGGACGCTCCACACAACTATGGGCGCAAATATTTATTAAGGAACCTTCACCTCCTGCTGTGGGAGAAATATGCTTTCAACTGTTACAATAAAATTTCAAATGTCTGAATTGGAAATGAAAGTTTAAAATGCTCATTGCATGAATAAAATTCATTCTCTTGAGGGGGACTACAGATATATTTCAAATTTTACATAAATGTATACCGAAATGAAAATATTAATTAATATATAAAAGAAAATATTATATTAACTATGTGACTAACTTAACGAAAATTAAACGAACGGAGGCGCATTAAATTTGGCATACAAATGGGTTTATATGAAGGGTGCAGAATGCTAATATTTTTTAAAAATACTTGCATAAAAAGTATATTAAATTAATAAAATAAATGTGCACACACTACCATGGTTTTGACATCCATATTCATACACAGTGACATATGTTGCTAGGCAACGCGTTGTTAACTGCGTCAACGGTGACACTAGTACTTATATAAATAGATTAAATTAATCAAATAAATATTATACACACGCACCACTTTTGGTTTGACATTGCTTTTTATTTATTTAAATGACAAATCCGTTGCTAGAGACAAACCACCAAACGGATTTTTAAAATGTAAATCAAATAATACAATTTCATAATATAATGGCTTCATAACTACAAAGGATTGAATTTATTATATTACTTCTCTATGTCACTGCCCTATGCGGGATAAAAAGTGGAACTATAAAAAAAATAATTTATTATGAGTATATAGTAATACATTGTATTTTTCATGGTACTTGTATGAGCTTGCTTATGTAGGTATCTTGTTTTGTGAAAGTGTTTCACTTCGATCAAGATAGAATCAAACATTAGGTATGGATGCAATTTGTTTATCGACTTTTATTTAAATTAATGCCTTGTATTGTTTGAGTGAGCTAAATCCACATAATGTAATAATAAATATTTTTTTTTTTATTCAAAATTGATGATTAATGAAAATAACGCCTGTCTGGCGCAGAGAGCTGGCGTGCGAAGGCTATAAGCACGCGACAGGTTGTGGGTTCAGTGCTACTTTGAAATGGAATTTTTCATTTCTGGAAGCGTAACAAAGCGCGTCGTTGTGCCACTCCTTTTGCCTGCAATGTTCAGGATCGGCGGAAAGCGGGAACGTAATGTCTTAACACTATGGTTCCCTCTGCCTACCCTGCTATATGCAGGAGTTTTTAGCGCAGTATATGTATGTATGTATGTATGTATGTATGTATGTAGCCAGCATAGTAGTGAGAAGCCTGGCTCAGTCTATCGTACCGCAGTCAAACAGCGCGTGTACGATCCTCACTCAGAGAAATAATCATATTTAAATAAATTTACTTACCTTTATATTATATATATATATATATATATATATATATATATATATATATACTATATATATATATATATATATTATATATATATTATATATATATAATATTTAATTACCTATCTATCTTTACATTTGCTTGCAGTAAAGAATATGAACCTAGTAACTTCATACTCAAACCTACACATTAAAAATATGATTGAGTTTTGTATGGAATTCATTTCAATAGAAATCAGTTTAAGTTACAAATCTCATCACTTATGGTGAGAGTATTAAAAAAATTGAATTGTTCTATTATCTTTCAAACTCTCTTATCAAATTTCACTTGTACGCGTGGTGATAAAATACCAAATCCAAAATAACAAACACTGTGACTATTGCATTTTATTCAACCTACCCCACAAACTATGTATAATAAAAGAGTAATACGTATTTTAACACTTGTTGAAATATTTTCGCCTTCACCAAAATAAGTTATTGAGACCTATTATTTAAAATACATCTATCAACCCGTTCGCACATTCAAAGCGCTACAAAAGCAAAATCATTTCTATCTCTTTGTAAGAGAATTAAAATCTTCCTTTGAAGCTGGGCTCCAGCATCTTTTGTGGAGATAGCGTACTCATGATGTAGTAGACATGCTGTCGTATTGCCAGCAGCTACTGTGGTAGGCGCGTCTATGTAAATGTCAACCTGAAGCCATAAATGCTTTTTATTTAAATAGAGGCAAATTAAGTAATATATAAATTATGTTAAGAGATTTTCTAATTAGCTAACTCAAAGTGCTGCTAACGCCTGTAGCGTAGAGGCACAAGCGACGAGAACGTGACAGGTTGTGGGTTCAGTTCTATACCGGGAAATATAACGCTAAAGTTTAGTATTTTCCTGTTTCTTGGGTTTTGATAACAAGGCAAAACTTTGTTATTGGATTACTTACTTTCAGCACATCTGTCACCCACTCAATTCGGCGGAAATTGGGGAACAGGGTGTCACCCAGCTTACAAGGTTCTCAGGTTCCTTCTGCCTAACCACTATGAGGATACGCGTGAAGTTAAAAAAAGTGTTGCTAATAAATTAGTTCTCCAATTTGGGCTATAAGCGAAGAAGAAAACAATGTAACACGTAGTTTTTTTTCAGCTTTACGCTTTATTCCTGCGCAGATACTCAAAATACAATAAAACATTTTAACGCTACTTCGCTCGTAGCAGGGTAGTCAAAGTGAATCTAACGTCAAAAAACTTCAAACTTCGTTCTCCACTTTCCCCCCGATCGTCATATTCATCGTCATATCTATTGCCTGTTGAGTGGCGAAACTCAACGCCGGACTCTGTCTTACCAGAACTCTTCTTGGTTCCTTTTGAAGAGAGAGAGTGAGCGAAAGTATTTTATGATGTACACAAAAAACGCAAAATACATAATATAAATATATATTATAGAACAAATATATAATTATAGAATTTGCAAGTGGGAAATGCGATGACAATTTATATGGAATATGCATATACATACTCATATTCATATACAGTTGCGTTTGCAAATTTTCATGTACAAAGATATTAACGTATACTAGTTAACTTTAAAACAAGTTAGCAGTTACTTACTCGTGCAAGATGTAATAAATGAATAACGTCTTACTTAATAATTACATTAACGTATGCGTTTTCGCAATCGAACTTGCTCCACACAAGTTCGTACATTCAATCAACGCAAGAAACAAACTTCGGATACAATCAAAGTAAAGTAATTAGTCAGAGAATTCTCAAATTATCGGTGTAATTAAATGACCTATTTTCCCTTAAATTGGGATTTATTAAATTTTCTTATTAACATAATCAAAGAACATCTGAACAATTTTTTTGCAAATTACTTGTATACAGCTAGAATAGTTCATATATACGTATAAAAAAATTAAACCGATGGAAAGAAATGCTCAAATTTGACAAATCACTCACATTTATTGGCCAGAAAGAACTACTACATATTTCTATCATGCAAAAGTGTAATTCGTGTCGGCAATTCAAATTTTTGTTTCTAAGTTAGGTGGTTGACAGAATTATTGAAAAAATCACGAGTTAACAAGATACTTTAATATAATTTTTTGATCACTGCAAGCGAGCGAAACAACCAGTGGTTGTGCAACCAACATATAATCTACATTTTATAACATAAAATAATATTCTAAGCCCATTTTTGTTTCTAGATTAATGTTTTAAATATTTAAATGTAAAAGATACAACATCTTGACAAATGTAAATATCTGTCATGAAGATTGAACCTACAATGAGTTGGCAATCAATCACTAAATGAAAGACGAGAAGCCAAGTGAGAAACGCGATCGCAAAATTATACTAACAAAGGTAACAATCAAATGATTTATATATGTATACTTAATGATTATAATTATAAATGATATCCCTACAAGTGACGAGACGTCCATATAACACGGTTCCCACCCGCTTACTTTTTGTAATTGTGAAAAATTGGGAATGACTTTGCAAAAAAACAAAAAGTGAGACCTAAAAAAAGTACCGACTTCCCTAAATAAATATACTGGCTTCCTAAATATCTACCGGCTTACCCTTTTAAAATTTTCACTCTTCGCTACTGATCCCTACAGTATAAATACGTACATACATATTAAAATGGTAAAATATATTTTTTTTATAACTTCACCAGTATCTGTCTATCTATTTATCTTGCAATGCTATTTAGACCATTCTTTTCCATTCTATTTGTTTTAAAATTTCCACACATTTCCGGATTCGATGACAGTACAATATTTTTAGTATACCTAATGTCCTTACCAGGACGATGGCGTCAAAAAAGTATTTTAAAGCGTTTTTTTAATAATATATTCCTTATTGAAGGTTAACTAAGACAGTATTAATAATATTTAGAAAATATCACTTATTAAGTACTACATTAAGTACGCAATTAAAGTATTACCATGAAAATATCCAATGAAATTATTTTAACGTGATACGACTCGGTCTGGAAAATGGAAAATATCAATTGTAACACATTACGGCGCGTGTAAACTGACCAGTGAAGAGAATCATGTTAAAACCCACATAAAGGGAAATTTAAAATATTTGTATTTAAATATAATATTAACAGTACTTATACCACAAATATTCATACTCCTGTGAATATATCTATAAGAAGATATTCACACTATTGTGGCACAGACAATAGTCTTGCAATAATAAGATAACAGCTTCTCGCTTTATCCCGCTTACCAGGGTAGTCAGAAAAGCCTCAATTCAGCCTGTCCACCACAATGTTCAATCGAGACATTTGAAGTTAAATAGCGGAACTGAACGCCGCCTTTTATCGCACCAAAGTTAAGAAATGAAAAAAAAAAACAAATTTATTTTAATTATCTGTTTTTTTTATGTTTTTTACACCATATATATTAGGTAACTAAGCTATATTCATTTATAACACATATGTTGTTCATATAATAATATATAGCAATAAAGGCCAGTGAAGGTTTGACGGAAAAGGTCGAGCAAGGTATTTTCACAAGCGATGTAGACAGATAAGGTGAATACTTTCGATCATGACATTTAATTATGACCTAACTTACGTAATATTTCTAGATATAGGTAATACTTTAATTGGCATATAGATTATAGGTATATTTATAGGTTAATCATTTTAAAGATATATCGTTAGAAATGTTCGTACAACATTGAGTAGGGAAAAGTACCTGCTAAATAATTAAAATTTAGTTCTAAGTTATTTGATTTGCGCTATTAGACCTATTAAATAAAACTATTTTTAGGGAGTAAACCTACCAGTGACCACAACCCATTGTCAAGACACTTCATTCTCCACTTTTCGCCTGAATTCGCGACATTGCCAGTTAAATGGCGGAACTCATTACCGCCCTATGTCTTATCAGTGTAGAGAAAATAGTTTAAATATGATAATTTCGCCGAGAGAGACTCGAACCCACTACCTATCACTAAACTCTACCATCGGACATGCCATTGTATCATGAAGACCTCAAATCATTTATTCATTTTATTTATTGAGTATATACATGATTAACAATAGAACAAACTGACCAGAAGGTATAAATAATGGTTTAAATATAATTTCATTGGTTTCAAAATAAAATTATATACGAATACAGTAAAATTATGTTATACTGCACCAATAAATCATAATACTAAAATATTTTTAAAGTTTCTATGTACGTACCTAACGTTATAAGTTGGTACTTATCCTTATATTCAAAATCCTGAATGCTAAAACAAGATTTGTGTGAACGCTGCAAATTCGTCTTTTGTACTTCGTTCAGTCCTTTCTTATGCAAAAATAGAGCTCACAATGTATTCAAGAAATAGCATATTATATATGAAAATATGTTTTGTTTTGTTTGCAGAATATGTCAAGTTTCTAGTTATAAAAGTTACTTATTGATTTCTGAGTGAATTTAAAATGCATGTACAATAAATTATATCGAAAGGTTTTAAGTACATATCTACAAGTGCAAAAACACAACTCTTAAAAAAGTCTTTTAAATGTTCCTAAGATTAAAATAAATGAATACTTTAAAAAGTGAATGCTTTGAATAATGACAGACAATTACACCAAAAAATGCCTCCCCTGAAAAGTTTTGCATTTGCTTTTGTACTAATTAATCTACGTAGGACTCGTCGATATAGTCGGTACATGTACATACTTAAAGCACCTAACATTGAAATGAAAAAAAAAAAAAATTATGATGCGTTTCCCGTATTAATTGAATAATAAAAATAATATATATTTGATTCTTAAATTAACGGAAAAACATATTAAAAATACTAGCTGTATCCGACTTCGTTTGCGTTATCTGAAGTTCATATTTTCGATTGTCGACGGAATTTTGAGAAATCCTCTCATAATGCTATCCTACAGTCCCCAAGGAGCCTACATGCTAATTTTCAGCCTTCTATAACCAGTCGTTTCGCCTGTATGTTGTCCAGTAATTATTTAATAACACATATACTTTATATACCTTTATCTATACGTGAAGCTTTGTGCCCCTTTTTTAGAAAATTACGCGGACGGAGGAGAATGAAATTTGGCACACTTATAGTTTATATAGAAAAGGAGTGCATAATATAACATTTTTTTTAAATAATGCATAAACAGTATATTAAATTAACAATATAAATATTACACACACTACCATGATTTAACATCCATATTTATATAAAGTGACATAAACGTCACTACGCAATGCGTTATTAACGCATTTACGGGGACACTAGTATTTATAGATGATTATGTTAATAAAATTGTAATTATTTAATTATTAATAAAAAAATATATATATTTAACTATTGTAGTAAAGCTTCATTAAAGCATTCATGTTTAAAAAATCGCGATTTTGTAAAAACATGTTTTTATCTGGACACACAACCCAAACTTCCTTCCGGTAGATAGTAGATACCTAATGATAATTCTCATAAGACTCTATTCTGCATTTTCTGTTAACTTTATAGACACTATGCTAAGTTGCAGAATCTAATATTGTATGTCTATATTATAAACATAATTTTTTTTTTCTCTAAGTACACAAACACATAATACATATTTTGAGAAGAAAAAATATTTTAAATATATAGTATTTATAAATATATAGTATATTAGTTTGGTGGTAGGAGGTTCATCCTCCGACTGGCTCGCGATCACTATCATGTTAAAGACGATCCACCAAATATCTAAGAATGTGTTCCGGTTCGATGGCATGTAAGCCAGGTTTTCCCTATTCCCACCCATCCTTTCCCCAGAATGTGGTGGTTCCGATGGCGAACTGCCGCGGCCACTACATTATTTCCTCCCCCTCTCATCTGAACACTAAGTCGGCAAAGCATTTACAACTCCTTTGGTGTTGTAAATGTCCATGGGCGAAGGATAATTTACCATGAGGTGGTCCTTCTGCTCGATTGCCATCCTTTATAGATAAAAAAAAAATTGCCACATGTAAGGCAGCGTAACGTAACACCTTACTATGTATTTACTGAAAATATCATTTAATAGAAACACAGGAGCCTTTCTTAAATTTTGTATCTTTATAAATAGAGAGAACTTAGCCACAAAACATGTCATACTTTCTTCATCTATATACTATGACGGTGGTTGCTTATATACATAAAACAAAATAGGCCATTTTGGCACTGTGGATCAGCGTCTTACTATTTATATACGATATTTATGAGTTCAATCATGTTGAGTGAACTTTAAGCACGCAATGTTTTAGAAAAGAGAGAGTGGGAGAGTCTTAACACTAAGTTTTCTCTGCCTACCACACTACGCAAGAAAAAGATAAATATGAAGCTTTTTTGGTTTGAAAAAAAAAATATTTGTAAATAGAATTTTTTATGTAAATATATAATAACTTCAAGGTATTTTTTGTGTAAGCATTTTAGTTGTAGCATTTACTTTATTTATTTTTTTTTTTTTTATTTTTATTTATTTAGGAAGCCAACGCTGTATACAATATTATTACAATTATTGTATACCTCACTTACAGGCTAACATGACATGCTTAATACAGTTATATAAAACTATTAAAAAAAGAAACAAAACAGTACAGTTCTAATTCGAAACTCACATACAATAATTAAACAACAAAACCAAAAATATAAAAATAAAAAGAAAAAATAAAATAAAATACAGTGATAATGACAAAAAAAATTACCTTAACATTAAGCACACACAAAAAATATATATAATTGAAAATTAAAGTATAATTAAAATTAAACAGTAAAAGTTTTCTTTACTTCATTTTTGAAAGACAAAGCAGACTGTCGGAAAATATCTATGTCTCCTTTATTACATATAGTGTTATAACTAATAATTATTCTATTTATTGGGGCGTTCTTGCCTAGGTTAGTCCTAGCAAATCGCTGTGTAAAAATTTGTTTCTTTTTACGGTGATGTCTAATATTACATCTTGGTACCGTCAATCCTACTCTACTTATCAAATTTGAGCTATTGATTTGTGCATTTATAATTTTATGTAAAAAACAAAGATCTAACAAATTTCTACGATTAGATAGAGACAGACATTTATAGTATTTTAGGCGATCATTATAGTGTTTGTTTTTTTGTAGCACATTGTCTCTGTAAGCTAATTGCCGTAAAAATTTCTTTTGTGTTCTTTCTATCCTATCTCTATGTGTTTGATATTGAGGATTCCATGCAACAGTACAATACTCCAGTCTGCTACGTATAATTGAATTAAACAGCACTATTTTTGTTGATGATTTTTTAAATTCTTTTGTAGTTCTCATGATAAAACCTAATAATTTTAATGCTTTACTAATTATATCATCTAAATGCGGTATAAAACTTAATTTGTTATCTAGTATAACACCAAGATCGCGAATTTGATTCACTTTTTGTAAAACATTTCCATTAATACTGTAATCAAAGTTTATATTACTTAGTTTCCTGCTAAATGTTATAACATAACATTTTAAATGGTTTAATTTCAAATTATTATGATCACCCCATTCCGAAAGTTTATCTAAATCTTTTTGTATGTTTACCGGGTCGTTGATATTTTCTACTTTTTTATAAATTTTAAGATCATCAGCATATAATTGAAATCGGCAATATTTGAAACACTCATGTATATCGTTTATAAAGATCCCAAATAATATCGGACCAAGAATGGAGCCCTGTGGAACACCTGAAGTCGCTGTAAACGTACGTGATTGATAGCCCCCAATAACTACATTCATTTCCCGATCTATAAAATAAGTTTTTAGCCATCTAATAAGATTATTATTGATTCCATAGCTCATGAGTTTACTTAATAATATATTGTGATCAACAACGTCAAACGCTTTAGCGAAATCTGTATAAATACAATCTATTTGTTCTGAATTGTCTAATGCTATTGATAGATCATCAATAACTATTGCTAAGTTTGACGTTGTTGATCTATTTTTGACGAAGCCATGCTGATTCTCGATTATTGTCGATTTCAAGGGCCATGTAAGCAATGGACAGATTAATGATTCAAATATTTTAGAAAATACTGACAAAATACAGATAGGTCTATATTTCGTTATGTCTTTTCTGTCGCCGGCTTTAAATATAGGAACTACTTTTGCCTTTTTCCATAAACTTGGGAATTCACCGACAAACAGAGATTTATTAAATATTAAGTATAAAGGCTTCACTAAATACAGAGCACATCGCTTAACAAATATAGGAGGTATATGATCTGGTCCAGATCCTTTGTTTATATCAAGACTTTTTAACTTATCAATAATATCCTCCTCCGAAACTTTTATAGCGGTCAATTCAGAATTGTTAGGTAGCACTGTAGTATTAAACATTTGATGTGTTGTTGGTGAAGTGTATATATTTGAAAAATGCGTAGCAAATTGATCGCAGATATCAGATCCACCAGTAGATGGAACGCCGTTTAGAGTCATTAAGGCAGGAAATTCACTTTTATTGGAACGTTTTTTTTTTAAATAAGAGTAAAAAAATTTTGGATTTTTTTTAATATTATTTTCTACTCTGTCTAAGTAATTTTTAAATTCAGTTTTAATGAGAATTTCACACCTGTCTCTTAATAATTTGAATTCAAGCTCATCTAGTGGGTTGCGATATTTTTTAAACAGTGTTCTATATTTATTTTTTTCTACCAGTCTTTTTTTACTAAATGAAGATAATAAAAAGCGCAGGATTTATATGTTATGTAAAATTATTATCAATTATAGTCTAATATCAGTAAAAACGCCTGTCGTAGCACAGAGGCACAAGCGTGCGACTGTAAACGCGACAAGTTGTGGGTTCGATTCCCACTCGAGGAAATGTAAAAGTTTAGTATTTTCATTTCCTGGCTTTGGTAACAAGGCAAAGTGTGTTCCGCCACTCAGCAAGCAATACAGCGAAAATCAATTTAGCGAAAATCAATTTAGCGAAAAGTGGGGAACGGAATGTAGTTCAATAAAATTAGACAAAATATAAGAAATATTAAATAACCACATATAAAAAATAATAAATACTTAAACCTAAACAAGCCTATTTCACACACCAAAGTTATCGTAGCAACACCTCGATACTAGCGCTACGAAATATTATGATAAATGGTTTAAGTGAAATTAAATTTCCTCTCGGAAATAACGAAACTTGGCAAAGTCGAGACTCAATAATACGTATCGCATTTTATAAATTTCTCATAATATAATATTGGTCCACGCCCAAAAACTGTTGCGGAAAGCTTCACATCAACAATGCATTAAATATAGATGGGGTATGGCCATAAATCCCATGGTATTTATTACTTTGTACAGTACTCGTGCCTATTCATCGAATAAATTTATATCAGTGTCTACCTAGTTGTAAAATAAATTGATCAAATGATTTTAAAGCTTTGAATAATAGAAGGAAATTTTGATGTTAGAATGAAAATGGCTTAGCAATCAATATAAACATTCTATAATATAAAAACTTTTCCGTTACATACTGACTGACAGACAACGCACAGCCTACTGCTGGGCGAAGAAAGCTGAAATTTGACTTGTAAAATACTTGAAAACAGAAGGAGAGTACTACGATTTCCTGAAATTCCTTAGGAAACGGGGGAAAAGCGAAATGTTCCGTTTCAATATTAATAATAATTAATAAAGACCACGCAAAATTGCTAATGACAATACGTTTAATTTTTATAATTATAATATCATATGATTTTACTTTTGATTTACAACATTATCATGAAATAAACAATTAGTTTATTAGTCAATATATGTACTGTGATAAATATAAATAAACAATTTTGTGATTACTAAACACAAACAAAAATAAAATCGATAGTCCAATAAATGAAATGTATGAAATACACATATTAAAACGTCTCTACGTCCCTCAAGAACTAAAGTTAGAGCCCTTGGGGAATTACTTATTTAAAACTACGAAATCCTTGGATATTCCCCGCAAATTATGGGTACACCCACATTCCGTAAATGTTAAGGTATTTACCTTTCTCCACTAAACCGTTAATTATTCTAATGGTATTTAGGTGGCAGTTCGTTATTGTCGTGATATTCAAATGAATGACGGCGTTCCTAAAACGCAGGAGGGGCAATCCTTTGAACACTTTATGTAATGTTTGCCGTTTCCAAAATCCAAACCTTCCAATAACAATCTAGTGTCCTCCGATTACGTAAACCCGTCGAGAATTTTATAAATATTCAGTCTAACGTGGGAAAGACGATCGATAGGTGAAAAATTTTGGGAATTTGTGCGGTATCGAAAATGTTAATCGAGACCGAGTGAGTTGTGACGTTAATATGTTATCAAGTAGGTACTTACGGAGCGATTTACAGTATGTAGACCGGTCACCTTAGACAATCCATTGATGAGCGACGAGATACGCGTGAGCTTGTGGTGTAGCGCGCGGGCTTGCCGGCGATCGCGGCTGAACTGCTACTGGCAGTGGCACGTGGTATCAATCGATGCGCGAGCGCGAGCGCGGCACATTCATGCGGGGAACAGCTGACGGGCGAGCCCGTAAACATGAATCGCCGGCACACCCCCCACCCCCCACGGCCGCCACCCGCGGACCGCACTTGCGCCCCTCGCACAGCGCAACTACACCGCACGCCGTCATATGCTGCGCTCTAACCACCTGTCAGATTATTCTGCATATTAAAATATTATGACATGTTTCGGTTTTAATTATAGTGCAACGCAAAAGAGTTATATAAATCAGGATATATATACATTCGCTGCTTGTATGACTGCGGTATTCGTAGTAATAAGAGCAAGCTTAATGTCTGTCTTTAAAAAAAATGTTGTAAATATTATTGACTGAAATCTCAAGCCACATACATTTATCCAGGTCCGTATAATCATGGTCATGAAGTAGAAATACAAAAGGATTTGTATTAAATGTCACTAGGTCTTTTCTATATTAAAGCTATATTGAACGACATAATAATAAACATAAATATATTTGGGGCCTTACATAAGAAACATAGACAAAATATGACAAATACATAATCTATCAAATAATCATAACTTTTTTATACTAGATAGAAAATAAAACAATAATAATTCATTTAATTTAACATTTCTAAACTAACTATTACAATCATAAAAAAAAACAAATAATAAACGAAATAAACAAAAAATCAAAGATCGCACCATTTTCATCCGAACGTTAAACACAGTAGAGCGGTGGGCGTAGCTGCGTAACGCGCGTGCGTGACGATCCTCCGAGTTCAGACAAACGAACACTGTACACAGGTGTCGCCTATCCTGCCGAGATCATTAGAATGTAAGGGTAAATATTTATACTGCTAAGAGCCTCTACATTACGTGATAGATTAATGCTGGGAAAATTTTGTTTTACTTTTGAAATTCGACAATTTAAAATGAAAACATAATATTCTCGCTAAATAATTGAGATCTTACCTAACATATTAATTATCCTATGTACATAGGATAATGATGTATTATCTATATATAAATACGTGAAGCAAAAACTTTGTACCCCTTTTCACGATAATTACGCGTACGGAGGAGCATGAAATTTGGCACACTTATAGTTTATATAGAGAAGAAGTGCAGAGTGCTAATAAATTTTTTAAATAATGCATAAGAAGTATATTAAATTAACAAAATAAATTTTATAACACACTACCACGGTTTAACAGTCATGTTCATACAAAGTAACATATACATTACTAAAGACAACGCGTTGTTAACGCGTCAACTGGGACGCTAGTATATTTAAATATATCATCATATTAAAAGTATACAGGCATTATTTATGACATGTAACGACAGTTATGACGGCGTTATGTTCCGCCGCAACACACAATATACATTCATACGGGTGGAAAGTGCAGAACGGAGTGTTTAGACACTGTTGACGCTAGAAATACAGGGAAAAGCGTGAAAAAATGATCATATGACTAAATATAACATGTTTATATAACATTGATTTCTATTGCAAGTCTCTATCTTATTTAAACGTTAGACAATTTTACTTAAAGAAATAACTCGAAGCTTTTAAGTCGTCTTTATCAGAGTACTAGATAAATCTGGGACGAATTAAACTGCCTCTGTCATTTTATGATATAGATCAAGCGGCAGGCCTTTAGATTTCAGTCTGTTTTAATGTTACATGTATTTATAAATGTATATATTTGTTACACAACATGTTGTATACAATTTAAATATGTGTAATATAATTTGTAATGAAATATTTAAAACTATGATAAAGCATAGTCACTGCTCCAGATAATGTCGCACTGGACACTGGACAGGGTCTTATTATAAAGGTGGTGATGGATACGATCCTCAGTGGGCAACCTCTACCGGGTGATGAAAATCTGATCAAGGTCGCCAGAATACGCTCGATGCCGAAAACACAGAACAACCGTGGAAGTCCTTGGGGGAAGCCTATGTCCAGCAAGCAGTAGCTGTCGCACGGTTAATTCGTTAGGTTCGATATTCTCTCGATGAAAATTATTTTCATTTTCCCGCTCCCATTAGATAAAGCGCGGTATTGACTTAAGCCACTCAATATACACATTATTTCGAATTCGGACGGACGGTGGTGAGAGGAGTATCTTGACACTAGTTTCTCTTTGCTCATTCTAATATGCGAGGAAATGTATGAAGCTACTACTATTAAATACAGAAGACTAAAAGTGAATAAAATAAGGTAGCATTTTAAAAGTATTTTCAGACATTTTTTACATAGAAAATCTCAATTTAACTAAACCTGAAAACATCTATCTAAACATTAATTCTCATATGTGGAGTTTGAACTCAAAACTACCTAAAATAAATATAAATAACAGGTAAGTACGTATATTATTTTAATTTTAATGAGAAAATCAAACAAATATACAATTACATGAAAACAGTTTTAATTATCTACATATATATTTTATATTGAAATACAAATAATATATATACAATTCTATTACAATAAAATGAAAACAATAACTAATTCTTCCATAGCTTAACTATTTATGAATACTAGATTTCACCGCATTATGAATATTTACAATGACTAAAAAAATAAAATACTGTAATAAAAAAATGTATGGCGTAAAACTCATATAATAATCCACCATTGTTATTAGCCGATAACAATATGGCATATCAAAGCAGTGGAACAATACATGCACTTTGTGTAATTGAAACATTCTGGTTTTTTTTTTATTAAAAAAATATTTTTCTGAATAATTGAAAAGTATAGGTACTCGAGCTTGAATGCGTTGACTATTCTGCTTTAAAAGGTTTTCATTTTTAACACAAAAACATATTTTTTACAATGGATGGGTTGTAGATATGTTGCCTTTTTGTTTCTTGCACAGCGTGGAGGAAAATGAGTGTGAATTTTATTTTGTGAAGTGACTTTAAACCTTATGGAAAGCGTTAAATTTTTATGTAATAAGTTATTAACAGGGTCCTTGTTGACGCGTTAACAACGCGTTGTCTTTAGCAATGTATATGTCACTTTTTATAAACATGGATGTCAAACCATGGTGGTGTGTGTAACATTTATTTTATTAATTTAATATATGTTTTATGCATTATTTTATAAAGATATTATCATTCTGCACTCTTTCGCTCTATAAGCTACAAGTGTGCCAAGTTGTGCAATTTTCGTAAAAAGGGGTACAAAGTTTTTGCTTCACGTATTAATATATAGATTTATAGAGCACATAACTACAGATATTACAAACATTGAAAGGTTTTAAGATATAATTACATGTTTGTAAAAAAATTAAACTGACTTAGAAGAAATAAAATTATTACGAATAACTCGAAAACTACGCGTCGGAACTTACAAAATTTAATGTGGACCCATTTAAATTTCAGAAGCACTAGCTATCATATAAAAAAAGAATCATCGAAATTGATTGGTTGAACATGTAAAAAATACAGTAGAATTAAGAACTTCCTTTTTTGAAAAATGGTTAAAAAAAGTATCAATATAATAATCATGATAGTGGTTTCGTATATATTTACAAGAAAATATACATTCATAGAAAAAAAAAACATGTACATATAAATTAAACTTGGGTATAGTTAAGCTTTATAAGTAAGAAGCTTTTATATTCTTTTAAGACCTTCCCTAACGTGAAAAAAAAACTGGACTATGTACTGCTTTACGAGAATTCCTCTCCAACAACGTTACTTTATTTCACATACTTTAAACAACGCTAATTAAATGAATTTTGCTATTTTAAAAATGTTAAGTGAAATTTTAAGTGGTATAGTGTATGGTAGTAATTTCTTAGCTAAATTTACAATATGTCAGCCTTTTTATCATTAGGCAAAGTATTTCGTATATTACGCATGCAAGGTGTTTTTCAAAGGACAAGGAGTTTTATGGTACTCATCAGTAAAGTTGTTTGTTAACGTATAAAATAACATATAAATATAATATAATAACCGCTATGGGTTCCACAACCATGGTTGGCAATAATTATATCATAAAGGCATATTCTAAAGAAAAAATTGCCAAAATTGAAC
>JAKGSA010000185.1:11671-29654 GCA_033558755.1 Philaethria dido
TAATTATATCATAAAGGCATATTCTAAAGAAAAAATTGCCAAAATTGAACTACATGCTAATCTATATATATAAAAGAAAGTCGTGTTAGTTACACCACTTATAACTCAAGAACGGCAGAACAGATTCGGCTGAAAATTGGTAGGGAGGTAGCTTAGAGCCAGGAGATGGACATAGGATACTTTTTATCCCGTTCGACAGCGATCCCGTGTGACTTGACATGAAACGTCAGTCACTATAAAACGTGGTATAACAAAAAAGAATCAGACTTGGAATAACAAAACGCAAATGACAGCTATGTAATTGACGTAAAATGACAGCTATTTATTGACGTATGGATAACAATTTGATATTTGTAAGAAATCAATGTTAAAACTATTTCTATTAAATAAATAATTAACAAGTGGATTGAAGTGAAGTGAATGTTAATTAATAATGCCGCGACCAAGACGATCGAATCTTTCCCGACAAAGCCGTAATGCAAGAAGAATACAAAATACTGCAAATGAAAGGACTGAAGAAGAACAAGAAATTGCACGTGAACAGCGCCGCGATAGTATGGCTCGACTTCGTGCTTCTCAATCACGAGAGCAAAGTGAAGCAGCCCGTGAAACAGCTCGGTTGGCAATGCAGAATCGTCGAGCGAACAACAGAAGGCAACAAATAGATAATTTGCGACGCAGAACAAGATATTTAGCTGATTTGAATCGAGCAGCGTTTCGATACGATTGCAGCAATGATTACAGCTTGCATCCTAGCGTTTGCATTGGGCAAATGGACGTTGTTTGCGAGTATTGTGGTGCATTAAAGTTTTCCGGAGAAACGCCTGGATTATGCTGCCTTAATGGTAAAGTGAAATTGCCAGTGTTGACTCCGCCACATGAGCCATTGTATTCATTGCTTTGTGGCGAAACACGAGAATCACGCCACTTTCTTGCAAATACTCGAAAATACAATAGTTGTTTCCAAATGACGTCATTTGGGGCAGACATTATCGAAGAAGGAGGATTTAATCCGACATTTAAGGTATTTATTTTTGTACTTACATAGAATGTAGTTAAAGAATAACTTACTTTATCTATTGGTATGTATTATATTTGCTAATACTGAACTCTACTCTCCCACAGAAAAAGTGTTTATAACCCAGTTAATACTGTCTGGTTTTTATTTTGTAGATACAAGGACAGATTCACCATCGAATTGGATCATTACTACCTTTTGAAGATACACAGTATAAATTTTTACAAATATATTTCATGAGCAACATGGAAGAACAACTTGATCGACGCCTAGGGATCAATGCAGGAATGAAGCGAGCAATTATTCAAGACTTGCAGTGTCTGCTTCATGAACATCATGCGTTGGTCAGGTTGTTTAAGAGTGCTTTAGAGCAAATGCCAAATGATGACTATAAAGTTGTCATCAAAGCAGATAAACGACCATCTGGAACACACGAACGCACATTTAATGCTCCAACTGTAGACGAAGTTGCCATCCTGATTGTTGGTGAACAATTGGAAAAACGCGATATTGTGCTTACACGTCGCGATACTGGGCAACTGCAACAAATATCTGAAACTCATCGATCATATGACGCATTGCAATACCCACTGATGTTTTGGCAAGGAGAAGATGGATATTATTTTAATATTAAAATGATAAATCCATTGAATGGTAAAGTATCAGTATCCTAATAATGGTTAATGTCTGTATTATGTGTCTTTGAAATGGATAATTATCAAATTTTTAATTTCAGGTGAAGAAACTACAAAGAAAGTTAGCTCAATGAATTATTATGCATATCGTTTGATGATTCGTCAAAATGCTGACAACTATTTGCTGCGGTTTCGTCGATTGTTTCAGCAGTATTGCGTTGACATGTATGTAAAAATAGAAACGGAACGTTTAACATTTATTAGGTTGAATCAAGCCAAACTGCGTTCTGAGGAGTACATCCATTTACGTGATGCAGTTAGTACTGAAGGAAATGCAGCTAATATTGGTCGATTAACTATTCTGCCGGCGACATACATTGGTAGCCCACGTCATATACATGAATATGCACAAGATGCAATGACATATGTTCGTCATTACGGCCGGCCAGATCTCTTTATTACTTTTACCTGTAATCCAAAATGGATAGAAATTACTCAATTGCTGCTTCCCGGACAAACATCACAGCACGTATATTCAGGCAAAAAATTCGGTCCCTGATGAACTTTATTGTTAAACAACGCGTCTTTGGAGATACTCGATGCTGGATATATTCAATCGAATGGCAAAAGCGAGGCCTACCGCACGCGCACATTCTTATTTGGTTAGTGGAAAGAATTCAGCCTGACCAAATAGATGATATCATATGTGCCGAGATTCCTGATCATGAAGTCGATCCAGACCTACATGATGTTGTTACTACTAATATGATTCATGGACCGTGTGGTGCCATCAATCCCCAATCACCTTGCATGGTCGATGGAAAGTGCTCTAAACGATATCCACGGAAATTAACGGCGGAGACTGTCACTGGCAACGATGGGTATCCGCTGTATCGGCGTCGATCACCAGATGACAACGGTCGAACTGTCACAACGAAAGTGAAGAGAATGGATTTCGTTGTCGACAACAGTTGGATTGTTCCATATTCGCCACTTATTTCTAAAACGTTCAAGACACATTGCAACGTTGAATACTGCAATTCAGTTAAATCCATAAAATATATTTGCAAATATGTTACGAAAGGCAGTGATATGGCGGTTTTTGGATTGCAATCCTCAAATACCAACGATGAAATTTCACGCTATCAAGTTGGTCGTTATGTGAACTGTAATGAAGCGATTTGGCGTATATTCGCATTTCCAATTCACGAACGTCATCCTACTGTTATACATTTGGCGGTGCATCTGGAGAATGGTCAACGAGTATATTTCACGGCTTCGAATGCTACGCAACGTGCTGAAACACCTCCAGCAACTACATTGACCAGTTTTTTTGCAATCTGCCAAAGCGATCAGTTTGCACGAACTTTGCTTTACTCGGAGATGCCACGTTATTATACTTGGAATGCTTCATCCAAGAATTTTCAAAGACGGAAGCAAGGTGATGCGGTTCCTGGGTATCCAGATGTGCGTTCTACTGATGCTCTTGGTCGTATGTATACAGTTCATCCAAAGAATGATGAATGTTTCTATTTGCGGTTGTTGCTGGTAAATGTGCGTGGGCCAACTTCATTTGAGACACTACGAACTGTTAATGGTGTAATATTCCCAACGTATCGTGCTGCATGTGAAGAATTGAACTTATTAGAAAACGATACCCATTGGGATACGACAATCGCTGAAGCCATTATCTCTGCATCTCCAAGTCAGATACGCACATTATTCGCTATCATAATTTCGACATGTTTTCCATCAAACCCATGTAACCTGTGGCACAAATACAAGGATAGTATGTCAGAAGATATTTTACATCAAAGTCGTGTCAGTTCCAGAAATCACGATATTGAGATGAATGAAGAGATACATAATCGTGCTTTACTCTTGATCGAAGATATGTGTTACCTCATGTGCGGTAATTTATTAATCAGGTTAGGAATGCCAGCGCCAAATCGTGAAATGAATGACGCATTTAATCGAGAATTGGAACGGGAACGTGAATATGATCACAAGGAATTAGATTTAGTAGTTCAAAGGAATGTACCCCTGTTGAATAACCAACAAAAGGAAGTTTATGATACTTTAATGAAGGCAATCGCTGATGAAAATGGTGGTTTATATTTCCTAGATGCCCCTGGTGGAACTGGCAAGACATTCCTTATGTCATTAGTTTTAGCAACTGTTCGGGCGAGATCCAACATAGCGGTTGCAGTTGCTTCTTCTGGAATAGCAGCCACATTGTTAGAAGGATGCCGTACGGCTCATTCAGCATTCAAATTACCGTTAAATCTTCAAACTATTGAAGAACCAACGTGTAATATTGCAAAACACTCAGCAATGGCCAAAGTTTTAGCGGCATCGAAAATCATCATCTGGGACGAATGCACAATGGCGCATAAACGTGCATTAGAAGCACTTAACCGAACATTAAAAGATTTACGCAATGACTCGAGATGTTTTGGAGGAGCAATGATTTTACTGTCTGGCGATTTCCGCCAAATACTGCCAGTAATTCCAAGATCTACGGCTGCCGATGAAATAAACGCTTGCCTCAAATCGTCAAATCTATGGCGCTATGTGAAGAAACTGCACCTGACAACAAACATGAGAGTTACATTGCTTAATGATACATCTGCTGAAGATTTCTCGGAGCAATTGCTGACTATCGGTAATGGTCAAGTACCTGTCGATGAATTGAGCGGATTAATATCATTTCCAAATAATTTTTGTAATTTTGTCTCATCAAAAGAAGAACTTATCAACAATGTATTTCCAAATATTATTTCTAACTACAAAAATAATGAATGGTTGAGTGAGCGAGCAATTTTAGCGGCTAAGAATAAAGATGTAGATGACCTGAACTACATAATTCAAAATAAGATCATTGGAACAATGCATTCATTCAAATCTATTGACTGCGTCACAAATGAAGATGAAGCCACCAACTATCCAATTGAATTTTTAAACTCTTTGGACGTGCCTGGCTTACCACCGCACAATTTACGCCTAAAGGTTGGCTCCGTAGTAATCATGCTTCGAAACATAAACCAACCAAAACTGTGCAACGGTACGCGTTTGGTGGTTAGTAAATTGATGAACAATGTAATTTACGCTACGATAATGATAGGAAAATTCAAAGGTGAGGAAGTTCTCATTCCGAGGATCCCGATGATCCCAACCGATATGCCGTTTGAATTTAAAAGACTTCAATTTCCGATACGTCTTGCATTTGCCATGACCATCAACAAATCACAAGGCCAATCCTTAAAAGTTTGTGGTTTAAATCTAGAACATTTATGTTTTTCACATGGTCAATTATACGTGGCATGTTCACGGGTCGGAAGACCATCTGCGTTGTTTGTTTTTGCGCCTGATAATAAAACAAAAAATGTCGTGTATCACAAGGTACTTAAGTGAAGAGCAACCTATGTAAAAATAAAATACAGAAATAATAATGAATGATTAATGTAGTTATTTAATTTTTTTTTATATTTTTTCCAAAAAAAAAACACAATCTGCTTATTTATTGCCATTAAGGCGGAACAAAGTTTGCCGGGTCAGCTAGTTATATCATAAAGGCATATTCTAAAGAAAAAATTGCCAAAATTGAACTACATGCGACTACTACAAAAGCTGAAAGTAAATCAAAAATTTCTCAAATTTGACATGGTATGACGATTTTAATCCGAAATTTATTTCCCTTCACCTGGAATGCCTACAACTTCAGTGAAATTATCCACATTTAAAATAAACCTTGAAACGAAAGTAAAAATATTAAAGCCAATTTAAAAACTAATTACGTTAAAAAAGTAGATATAACTTTATAAGGTTTTTTAGTTAAAATTTACGATTATTACAGTGAACGTTCATAAAATCCGCCTATAACATTCTGGATAAAATCAGCGGAACAGACTTCATGTTAGAATGTAATAAGTAAAATATGTTAATGACTAACATGTGTAATGACCGGTCGATAGCGGGTAGAGTTCACACCTTACGTGCACTAAAATATATTTAACTGCCATTATGTAACCACTATGCAGATTTTTACTGCAACTTTTTTGTGGAAATTCGATATACTTAATCCTTCTCAACCTTTGTATTATTTTTAATCGGCTTGAAAAGAAAGGAGACTATCAATTTCAATATTTAGGTTTAAAGTAATTTATTCTCATTAAGACATACATATATCACTTACATGATAACACAAAATATACAAAAAATAAAAAAAAAAGAAGTACATTCGTTGCCGTACTTACATTTGAAACAATAATAATTATAATTACCACCACTACATTGCTAGCAAGTTACCACATTATAAAGTTTGCTTACTTAAACATACTTAGATAGATATGTTCTTTATTAAATATTGGTAAAGACGCTTTTTTAATATACTCAACGATTTAATATTTCTTATGTCTGAGGGTATGTTGTTATAAAAAAAAATTTTGTGTGTTACCGCATATATTTTTACAGAGTAAACCAATTCTGATGATTCTTTTTTTGTGTAGGGAGGTATAGGTAGTGCTTCTGATGTGGTCTCATTTATATTTTGACAAGATCTGACAAGTAGTTTTTGAGTTATTTGTAATATTTCACTTTTTATATATTTTGTTTGAAGTCGATTTTCTTTCTTTGTTAATTGCATATGGTACTGTAAAATGCATCTAAGTAGACTAAACACAGGTTGTTTTCCTATACTCCAGTATGACTATGCTGTCGAATTCTTCAGTTAAACTGCTAACTACACTATCATATGAAATTAAACAATAATGATTACTTACTTGTATTAGTAATAATAGTAGGTAAATGATGCGAAATCTCTTTATTTTCCCACTGCCGCTCCCTTCGTTCCGACAAAAACCGGTTACTTGAAATTCCTCTCCACTCTTCTTCCTTTTCCTCAAATTCCTTTTCTATAAAAGCTGCCCACCTATGGAATAGTTTACCGCTTGAAATAAGATGCGCCAAAAGTTTATTTATTTTTAAAAAGCTACTTAAGAATCATTATTTAAATATTTAATTATGGGCCTTTGTTTATTTATTTATTTTCTTTTGAGACATATAATCTATATAATGTCTATTTATGTATGTATTTATGTATGTAAGTATGTATGTATGTATGTATGTATGTATGTATTTATGTATGTATGTATGTATGTATGTATGTATGTATGTATATATGTATGTATGCATGTATGTATGTATGCATGTATGTATGCATGTATGTATATATGAATGTATGTAAGTATGTATATAATTATGTATTTAGTTTGTATTTTTAATTAACATATATTTAATTTTTTTTTTTTTTTTTAAAGTAAATATCCTGATTAGTGCACCGCCTACCACTACTTTATACAAATCAAATATCCAAAGGTTGCCTGGAAGAGATCGCTTTAAGCGATAAGGCCGCCTTATTGTACGCTATTACTACTTCTATGTTCTATGTTCTATTTGTTTATTTGTGTGCAATAAAGAATATTTGTATTTGTATTTGTATTTGTATTTTTCTCTATCATCTATTATTTTAATAATGCAGACATTGAACTCCTCTAAGGTAACTTAAACACTGCCTAAATACATTGATCTCTCAATAATTAAAATGATGTACTTAAACATTAATAGATCCCTTCATATCAAACGTTACCTTGACATACACAACAACATAACATATCTCAAATAACAAATAGCTAACGACGCGGATTCTGTATCCTAGTTAGGCGGGTAAGGATTGTTTTTCCTGTAATTTATAGCCCTGCCTTGACCCACTTGCGGTATCTGCATTCCCGCCTTAGGTCGATAGTTGCATGTGACCCAAATCAACTTATCCTTCAAAATAAGAGTTAAAAAAGAAGCCACAGAGGCACGATCGTGTGACAATAAACGTGACAGGTTGTGGGTTCGATTCCCAGTCCAGGAAATTAAAATATTACATAATATATAGCAATTTCGTTTCCTCGCTCTGGTAACAAGGCAAAGCGCGGCGTTGAGTTCTGCCAGCACGCAATGCCTCGTAGGAGAGTGGGAAACGGAAATGTTAAAAGAAATCGGAGTGTCTTAACACTCGGTTCTACACATATAAATAAAATTGGAATGTCTGTTTGTAATATTAAAATTGCTACATGCATATGAAAATTTCTAAAGTATATATACCAAAATCGTATTTCTTACAATTTTTGTCTGTCTATTTGTTCCGACAAATCATCGAAATGGTTGGACCGATTTTAACGGGACTGTAACTAGCAACTAAGGAGTAACTTAGGCTACTTTCTACTATGAACTCTATTCTATTATATATAATTCTATTATATATAACTATACTATTTATTACTATACGCTACAGTAAGCGCTATGGACTTATATTGACCACGCACCACGAAGCCGCGGGAAACATTTAGTTTATACGTAAGAAGATTATGGTAATAACATTATATGTTCTATTCTATGTTAATGACATTGGTTTATAATTTTTTTGTTGAGCGTTCTTTCGGTAATTATTTATTTATTAATATGAGTGTTTTCACACGCGATGGTGCGATTAGCGTTTGGGTCTGTTATGTAAAAACACAACAAATAGGACCTTTAAGAGTATAAAAACCTTGGGGAACGGAATTGTTGAAAGAGCACGGAGTTTCTTGACACAAGGTTCTCAGGTTCCTTCTGCCCACCCTGCTGTACGCGGGATACAGTGTGAAATTTAAAAAAAAGAACAAAATAGGATATCTTAGTGTTCTTTTATTTAGCTCGTGCACGTTTGTTTGCGTAGTCTATAAATGTTTATCGAGTTTTCGTAGCAATTTCGAAAATGCCTATTTAAATAAATAACTTTTGGTGATACATTATAACTATTAAGTTCTTATACACCCAAAATTTATGAATAAATGATTATCATTATTATAAAACTTTATGCTATCATTTTGTTCACTTCTTCCACATCGGATGTACCAGACGATTATTTATTTTCTCTGCTTCGCGTCGTTGTCTTTTTCAGCGCAATCTCTATCAAAATATTCGTTCTCCGTTTTTCGCCTGAATTCGAGATATTCAATTGACTAACGAAACTACGGTTTATCTTACTAGAACGGCTAAATGAAATATTTTTAAATGTGATCATCCCCCGAATGGGGATTGAACCGACAACCACTCGTTTACAGACGCTATCCCACTCCGCCACGATTGGCTTATAGTACATAAATATTACATATTTAAAGCAGTTTTGCAACAATTCCAATTATATGAATAGATTCAAATAATGGTTATAATACTTATAAAAATATTATACACAAACTGTACTGTAATATCATAACCACTTGCTGCGGTCGTTTGCGCGCTTCGGACTCTAGATAGCGGGGCGGGCCAATTTATAGAAGTACTTACATATGACAACAATTTTATTTCTATTACATATATAATTGAATGAAAATACCTCCCCGCTGGATTGCCGCCAAACGCAACAGTTGTTACAATGGAGTGCACTATAGCCTGTGTGTTAGCATTCTTTGGCAAAGATTCTAAACCACTTTATTGTTTGTACCCGTTTTCCAGCTTTGTAGAGATTTTGTTAATATGTTCATAGCTAATTTATAATAATGTATGTACTATAATTGTAACGCGTTTTTATTTTCACGTGTATCATTGTAAGCAAAACTTAAAATGTTTACTTTAATAACTACCTATAATTCGATTTGCTTAAAAACATTGTATTGTATCTGAATAGTATTTTCACGGTATGAACCTAATGTCCTTGCTAGGACAGCCAGGATATTATAATAACTAATCTAAATGTGTTTTCTTTTAATTCATCGAAATTATCTATATATAAATACATGAAGCAAAAACTTTGGATTCTTTTTTACGAAAATTACGCGGAAGAAGGAGCATGAAACTTGGCACACTTATGATTTATATAGCGAAGGAGTGCAGAATAATAGTATCTTTTTAAAATAATACATGAAAAATATATAAAATTAATAAAATAAATATTACACACACTACCATGGTTTGACATTCATGTTTATATAAAATGACATATACATACGTTGCTAGGACGCGTTATTAACGCGTCAACGGAGACATTAGTTATTATAAATCTATATAGTATGTACGAGTATATCTGATTGAACGCGTTTGGTTTAAAGCTACTAAAAGCTAGGGCAAAATAAAATTATATGTAAAGGTTGTCCCAAAATTAACGCAAGATTTGACTTTGCCGCCATTTGCTATTATATTCATTATTCATTCGCTATTAAAAGACTAAAATGGCATTTTCTATTTAATTCAGATCTTGCGTTAATTTTGGGACACCCTATATAATATAAATTATGAGACAGTGTCTGACGAGTTACTGCTAGAATTCTCACTCACAAGGGATTAGTATTGTTAGTAACACAAAGCGCAGCGTCTCATTGGGTTCCACCACTGGACACACAATCAAAATTTGTGCTGAAAGTGGATACAATGCTTCCCTAGCTTGGTTAGAAGATATATTTACAAATTAAAATAAATAATAAATACCTTAAGTATGGTGGTTAACTTTCTGTACTTCGAACTTTTTCTTTCTAAATTTAGCCAACCATTTCAACTCCCGCCGTCCTTTTCCCGCCTTTTTTTTATTCTTGACGTTCAGAATTAATAAAAATGGCTGCCGTATTAATTGTAAATTATTAATCACAAAATAAATATTAGGTAATAAATTTAAGATAATTACTTTATATCAGTATTTTATAATTTTAGACATATATTAATTACGATATTTATTACATAATATGAGCCGTTGATTTTGACAGTGAGACAACTCCATTTTTAAAAAAAATAGCTGAAAGTAGTAGTACAGAGTATGTTATAATAGCATTGTTTTTGTTTTTCTGACAAGATACTAACATGCGAGAATGTAATAAGATGTATTAAAAGTATTTAACAAAATTTAATTTTGATTTGTCTATGCGTTTATTTTGTTACCACATTCAAGAAAATCTATTTATCTCATTTTTCTGCATTGTGGAATATAGTATTCTCTTTGATAGTCAAGGAGAACCCAGAAAAAGATACTCCCGTATCGTATTTAATACAAGCGATAAAAATAATTTAAATATAACCATTCCCCCGAGTGGGCATCGAATCTACAACAATCGAACAGCATTACGTACAGTCAAATGCTGTCCACCGCGCTTTAAATATTATGCTGTAATACTTTGGCTCTCTTACAGGATCATTATCTCTTCCCTTTCTTTTCACTATTTTAGAGATGCATGACGAAACCTATCGTTCCTCTTTAATTTGATTAGAAAATTATAAAAATATTACAAAACTAAATATTTTCTAAATGGTATCAAACCATAAATAACTGTGTATAGTCAGAGTAGTAATTATGAATGAATTATTATTTTAAGGCCTAAAGCCTAAGGGGCCTGTCGTGGCGCAGAGGCACAAGAGTGCGACTGTAAACACGATAAGGTGTGGTTCGATTTGTTAACAAGGCAAAGCGCAGCGTTGAGTTCCGCCACTCAATACACATCTTAAGAGAACGGAGTGCTTTAATATGAAATTCTCAGGTTTCCCCTGCCTACCCTGCTATGTGCGGGATACAGAGTGAATTTAAAAAAATACTTTAAAATGTGACCACGGACTACTGTAAGGTGTTCAAAACGTTGGGTTTCCAAAAATGTGCCTAATTCCGAATACTAAAATATATATTCAAAATATACACGATTAATCCGGTTAAAATAGTTTTATTTAATATGTGTTAAAATCGCTAAAATCAAAGATCACAGTCAGAGTATTTCTAAACTGAATATGTAATGGTTCAATAGTGTGATGTAAGAATTCAAACCCACAACATTCACGCACAGTTGTAAACATTCCAACGGCGCTACGACAGTGTAAAATAACATTGAATGCGTTGAAATAAAGCCTTTGAAATGGCATTATCACAGCTTAAGCCTCCTTACGCCATCTAGTAACTATTTAAGAACTAAGTACAGTAAAATTCATATTTTTGAATTCATTTCGTTAATTGCGTTATTTCATTCTTTTTATTTCCAAATTCATCATTAAAAAATTTTTTCAACCCTCCAAAAAGAATGTATACAAAAAAATAATTTGAATTTATTACCAATAAGTAATTGTTTATTATAAATATAATAAACTAGCGACACGCCCCGGCTTCGCACGGATGGACATTTATTTTTTAAGCTCTCTGAAAAAAAAATCATTAAATTTACTCGATTTGGTCGCGACCGCTGCAAAGAGAGCGCGGCAACCTGCTTCATAGATGTGCACCCCGCTCCCCAGCGGTTTCACCGTGCGACACATATCGGCCGGCGGCCATCATTCATTTTAATACCAATTACAATTCTAAATTCGTAATATCTTTTGAATGGATTGTCCGATTGAAATAAGATAAAAAGTAATTTATAGCTATTGAAACGATCTTGCTCAATAAATAGTTTATTTGGATAAGGATTAATATTTGACGATAATATGATCAATAAACATAGGCTAATAATTTTAATTACTTTTATTCTATGGAAAAGTGGTTATAATGGCTAAAATATAAATGTTTGGCTTATACTATCCCAGACTTTTTTGCAGGCATTATTGAGTTCTACAACTTTTCTATAAAAGTCAACCATACATCTCTAACCATTTAGGCAGCGTTCGCGAGAATCGTTAACGTACGGCAGTTTTTTCGTCGACTTACTCCACAATTTTCACTACCACGACAAATCCTATCTATTTTCCGGGATAAAATATAGCCTATACGGAATCGGAAGAATCCCTTTAACTAATGGTAAAAGAAATTTTGAAATCGGTCCAGTAGTTTTTGAGCCTATTCAATACAAACATACAAAAATACATTCAAAAAAACAAAGGTTTCCTCTTTATAATATTAGTATAGATAATTACTTATTGGTAAAGAGAATGGAGCGTCTTAACACTAGGTTCTCTGGTTCCCTCCGCCTACCCTGCTATATGCGGGTTACACCGTGAAGTTAAAAAAAAATATTGGTAATAAATTCAAATTATTTTTTTATATACATAAATATGTTCAGGTTATTGTGATTAGTTGTAACTATGGTAATTGATTATGAATAACTAATTCTATTTCACAGGTTCTACTAAGTTTGACTACAAGACGATCAGTTTTGAAAACGTATTGAAAATGTATCCATTGTGCCCAAAAATTTGCCCACGTGACCCATTTCTTAAAGCAATTTTTTGCATTACACTGTTTTCCTAGAATGAACCTAACCTTGGCAGGACAATCAGGATAACGAGAAAATCCTTTAAAGCGTGTTTTTTTCATTTCATAAGAGGGGAGATCGTCGCAAGTGGCACAGCATCTGAGCTGTTGACGGTAGTCGTGGGTTCGATGTCCATTTACAGAAATATTTAAATTATTTTGATTACGACATTGGAATGCAAACAACTGAGTGTCTTGACACTAGTTTCCCTTTACCATACTTTGCAAGAACACGCGAAAAGCTGAATAAACTTAATAAAAACCGGGCTTTACTGCAATAAAAGTTAATTTGTACTTATTTTAAATCTGTAAAAAATATATATATTTAATTTACATTTGAAAATATCAAACTATTGTATACTCCATAAAGTATTAGTAACACTTGCAAAAGGTTATAAATAAAAAAACCATAAATAAAATAACATTTACTTAATGCTTAATTACATTATCTATAAACCATAGTCACGACCAGATGTTACACAAATTATTAAAGGTGACGGACCAATACAAACAATTCCATTTATCAGGTAATATGTATCGAAAGCTAAACAATAAGTAATTGATAGTGATTTAAATAAAAAAGCATCTTCGCCACTAAATAAACTCAAAAATAATGATAATCTAATTTAAATGACAACCTTAGAAATTTCGTAGAAAGCTTTTGACTAAAACTAATTATTTATATTCACAATTTTAAATATATTTAATGTTCAGTTATTATTAAGTCATTTATTGTACCTTTTTCATATTTTTTTTATAAACGACTGACATAAAATGGCGTCATTTCACTAAATTGGTTTAAACAACTTTTGAAGTTCTTTGACATTAAAGAAATGCGCGCCCATTTAACTGTCATTACAAGTTTTCAGCAAATTCTTGGGGTAAAACGTTTATTGTATTAGACAAAAAAGAATATATTTTTACATTCAAGACAAATAAACATATATATTTTTTAAATTATCCATATTTTTTTAATTCTATTTACAGTTATCCCCCTTATATCACTGTAAATTGATTTCACATTATAGGAAAACGCGTTGCAGGAGTATTACGCGTAATTTACAAATTTATTTAGTACACATATGTACGAATATAATCAATTTTTTTGTAATTCACAATAAGGAGCATTTTTTGGCAGAGGGAACCCGAGAACCTAGTTTTAAGACACTCCGTTCTCTTTTAACATTTCCGTTCCCCACTTTCCACCGATTTGAGGCATTGCGTGCTGAATGGCGGAATTCAACGCCGTGCTTTGCCTTACCAGAGCGCGGAAATGAAAATAATAAATATTATTTAACAATAATTTAATTAAATATTTTAATACTATTTTATAACAACACAATTGACAAAGTACACATAATTATTTTTTAATTGGAACATAACATGAGAAATCCCCGCTTTATACTATATAAAAACGCGTTATAACAACCGTGTTATAAGCGGGATTACTATACTTAAGTTATCTGTGACTTATTCAAAAATGTAAATAGCTTATAATAATGACAAAATAATAATATGATTATATTTAAATACTTCCTTAAATAGTGTAGGATAGAATTATACATATATGTACAACTTCTATGTTAACATTAGGGGACATTGTAGTAGTCCGCTATCAGAACCTCCACATTTTGAGGAAAGAATGGGTGGTAAAGGGGAAAACCTGGCTTACATGCTATCGTACCGGAACACACCATTAGACATTTTGCGGTTCGTCTTTGACATGATAGTGGTCGCGAGCCAGACGGAGGACGAACCTCCTACCACCAAAAAATAATTAAATCATTTTTGTACTTTGCAAGTTTTTCACCTATAAATAAAGCAATTCTTCATATGTATTAATATTTCAAAATATATATTCCAAATCGACTTATCAACATATTCACGGCCGCTACATAAATACCCTTTACTCAGTTGCCATTGTGATTTTCAAAGTTGAAAATTTTTAGATATCTCTTTTGGAGGATACCTAAATATGTTGCAACTGAAAATTGTAATATTTTTACATCAATCGACTATTTGCTAAAGTGGGATACAAAATATGCAGTACTATTCATTAATAATTATCATATGAGCTTAATATAAAGGTATTATTTTATATTTAAAACATATACTATATATTTTATTCTCAAATGTTATTTACTTACATTATTTCAATAATTTCATGTAAAAGTGATTTTTTACGATTAAGTTATGATAAAATTTTGAAGTATGTTGATTTTTTGCCTACATTGCTTGGTATTGATTCTATTTAAATTGAGTAAAAACACTGAATTCCTTACACCTAACACTGTATAGTTGAAAAAGAAATAAACAAAAATAAAACTGGCATATATATTTTTTAAATAATATTATTTCTTTGATGATAAAAAAATGTGTTCATATTGAAAATTATTGTAAGTAATTCTTCAACATTTCATTTATCACCTGATTCATGTGAACAACATTTTTAACACTTGGTATTATAAAACATGTTACTATAAAAGTAGATGTACTAAAAAACATATTTCAGATCCCTATACCCTACTTTCAAATGAACATGAGAAAAAAAAAAGAAAAAAAAACGATGAGGATGAATCTTAAAGAATTACCAATACATACATACATATTAATGAAAGTAAATTATATAATTAATTATATTATGATTTTTTTTCTCAGTTCCTCATGTTTTGCACATATTGGACAAATAATGTGTTATTGTACCAAAAACCTTTCTTGATCGAGTTCATTATACTTGTGTCAAGAAAACAAGCCACAGATATGAAAAATAACTAATACTTCGTCGAAAAAAAGTCGAAATAATACAAAATTGTAAAAAAAATACATACAATGAGACTCATACTTGCTTTTACTAACAGACATTTGATTTTGCAATATTTGCACTTCAAAATTGTATAAAGAATGGAATAGCCATAACTTAAATTAATTCTTTATAAATATAAAGATTTTTTTTAATTTTTGCAAATGTTCAATTGAATTTTATGACTTTAAAGAGGGAACACTAATAATAATAATTTTCGAAATACATATACTTGAATATATTACATTATATATGTCTAACCAATTCAGTGCCACATCAAAATAATAAAATATCAGCTTCACGGTCTATCTCGCATAGCAGGGTAGGCAGAGAACTTAGAGCCAAGACACTCCGTTGTCCGCTTTCCGCCCGAATTCGGGACACTGTGAGACAAAATATTTAAAGAACTATTAATACCACCTTACGGGTCTTTGGGCTTTTTACTTATTATTTAATTTATTTTAGGGAAAGTGAATTAATATTTTACTTTTGGCTATATTTGATCTAGTTATTGTGTAATTGTGCCTCAATCCGGCGGAAAGTGGGAAACGGAATTGTTGAAAGAGAATGGAGTGTCTTAACACTAGGTTCTCTGGTTCCCTCTGCGTACCCTGCTATATGCGGGATACAGCGTGAAGTTAAAAAAAAATTGTGTCATATTTCTTTTATTTATTAGTTAACTATTTTACTTATAGAAGTAAACGAATAAATTTCAAAGTTAATGATAAAGTTGTTTTCAATGTTTAGTTTCTCCGGCTTATGTAATAAGTAATTAAAATTGGTGGCCATATTGGATATTTTTAATACTCAAATGATATTTTTCTGTATTATACTTGAAAAAAATATTTTTGATAAATTTGTACTAATGGCACTGAATGGGTCAAATTAAAAAAAACCGTGGCAGTAAAAAAAACAATAACTTGGACAATTAGGAAGTTGTATTAAAAACGATTACAACTGAATTCATAAATCGATTTTTATTTGAATGAATAATAAAGGAAAATACTGAAATTTTACAAAAACAGAAGTTATTCTATATATTGTACTTTAATACGAATATAAATATAGAATCGATATTACAACTTATAACAATGTCTATGCACGCTCTTAAACTATTAGGACTGTTTCTATATAAAATATTAAAAGTGAACTCGTTATAAATTTCCTACGAATCATGTATTTAGAAATATTTTAATATTCATTTCGCATATAATGTATGTAATAGTAGCTTAATATATTAATGTATATTTCAGTTAGGTTAATTATATTTCAAGCTTAGAAAATCGATTTTATTTTTAAATAATCGATATAACGAGTAAACTTTTAACATATGGTGATATGAAAATAAAAATATGACTATCTAGAACTTAAATTATACACATGTATATAAATAAACAATAAGTAATTTAATATTACAACAATTATAACATTCCAATAATGTTCAATGGCGCATGAATCATATGGATGTCGTGTGACGCCATTTTAATTACGTCACTATTTAGTGGGAAACATCGATATGAGAAAAAATTGAAGAATCGATATTAAAATCAACAAACTACATATTGAGATCATAGTCTATTAAATTTCACAAGAATTATATTACAATTTTACTTAAAAAAACAATGATTCACAAATAAGATAGTGACGTAACGAAAACAGATATAAGTATCGAATAATAATCGATATCGACTAGTAATCGAGAGCCCATTCGTTCTCTTGCAGGAACGCGTCAACCACTTCTTTCATAGTGAAGTTAGGTATGAGCTGGTCCGCTGTTAACTTCACGCGGGTCACCGGATCGAAGTGGCCTACCCGCTGTAAAGTAAAAATCAAAGTTGTTATATTCAAATTTATACATATAATAAAAATGTAAAAATAATGCGTGTCGTGGCAGAGCCACAAACGTGCGACTGTAAACGCGACAGGTTGTGGGTTCGATTCCCACTCCAGGAAATCTAAAATTTAGTATTTTCATTTCTTGGGTTTGGTAACAAGGCAAAGCGCGGCGTTGAGTTCCGCCACTCAACACGCAATGCCTCAATTCCGCGGAAATTGGGGAACGGATTTGTTGAAAGAGAATGGAGTGTCTTAACACTAGATTCTCTGGTTCCCTCTGCCTACCCCGCTATATGCGATACAGCGTGAAGTTAAAAAAAAATATATAAATATTTAATATTATCAAGGATGTGAGGATGTGAGTATCCAGGAGGATACTTTAAAAAATTCTATGAAATAAATAAAAATCTATATATATATATATATATATATATATATATATATATATATAT
>JAKGSA010000185.1:29756-79942 GCA_033558755.1 Philaethria dido
TCTGCCTACCCCGCTATATGCGATACAGCGTGAAGTTAAAAAAAAAATTATAAATATTTAATATTATCACAAGGATGTGAGTATCCAGGAGGATACTTTAAAAAATTCTATGAAATAAATAAAAATCTATATATATATATATATATATATATATATATATATATATATATATATATATATATATATATATTTAAACTTACCTCAAGATGTTCTTCAATATCTTTCTTCTCATAGGTAATGCCGCTTGGCGTTATAACTGGCTCGTTCAATATTTCAAAGCTAATCTTGCCACATAAATAGTCTGGTACGTCACGTTTCTGTGTCAAATGAAACATAAATATAATTATACTATAAATAACAAATTACATTAAAAACTATGATAAACACTTATAATTTTTAATCAAACAAATAGAAGTCAAAAATATTGTGCCACCGGACACACGTGCATATTTACTAGTAAATAGACAAGTAGTGAATAAAAATATCGTTGTGTTTTTCTTATATAGGCAGTCTTAGACTAACGTCGTTTCGATTTACGTCGCGTCAAGTTACGTCGAACATTGCTTTGACACTGTTCCTCAAGTTATTCCAATTGTTTCGATTTCCGGCATAGGAGAATTCACATCCGTGTAGATCTGAACCCTTAAGTTTTACATGTAAAAATATATAAAATATGTCTTGATTCACGTCGTTTTGATTTCCGTTGCGTAAGTCGAAAACCTAACATGACGTAAGTACGAAAACGCTTGTGGTAGCTCAGAAGCACAAGCGTGCGACTGTAAACGCGACAGGTTGTGGGATCGATTCCCACTCCAGGAAATGGAATTTTTCATTTCCTGGGTTTGGTAACAAGGCAAAACCGCTGCGTTTAGTTCCGCAACTCAGCACGCAATGCCTCAATTCGGCGGAAAGTGGGGAACGGAGTGTCTTAACACTAGGTTCCCTCTGCCTACCCTGCTATATGCGGGATACAGCGTGAAGCTATGTATGTATGTGTGTACGTAAGTACGAGGACTGCTTGTATTGATAAATAAATACCGATACCGCTGAAGGTAATAAAATCTTGAAAAAAATACAATAAATAATACATACTAAATATTATCTAAAAACAGATGAATAAATAAAAAAAGTTGCATTTCTTAAAAAAATAATTATTATAACTGTATAAGTAACTGTGTAACATTTTTAGAACCCAATAAAATCTGAGACACTGCGGAACTTGAGTTGTTAGGTAACAATACTCAAGCGTAACAGCTAATCGATTGCGGCCTAATTTTAATACGGCTAGGTGGTTACAAGGTTTAAAAAGATATCTCATTATTTCCAAATGTGTGGAAAAAGTTTATGTCAACAAAATTTATTTGCACTTATATGACATAAACTTATTTGCAATGACTTTACCTCTTTCTTTTTTAGAACCTCTGTTTTAAAATAATCGATTAATATAAATAATCGATTATTTTAATAGTATTAACTATTATAATCGAAGTTAATAACGACACTGATAACAAAAGGATTGTCAGTTTCGTGGTACATTTAAAAGGATGTTAACGATTGAAAAGAGTTTTACAGATTAAAAAGTTCAAACATAATAAATTGTGCATTCAGCAAAAGCCGTAGCTTAAAATATGAGCTTTATTTTGATCCTCTATATGCAAAGTATAAAATTTTCAATATTTCTTATGAACTCCGAATTCTGTCTATAAAGTACTTTTAATTGTAAAAAATAATAATTATGGCTCTTTGCAGTGATATTGTCTAATCACTAATATATAAAATATACTTTTCACGAGCATACATAATTTCATTATTTTTAGGAGAGACTGCAATAAAAAAGTTTCAACTGCCAATTCGTTGTATTTCCACAAAGACATTTTGAATTTAAATTCAGTATTAAAGAAAAGCTTATGGAATTTTAATATAAGTTAGGTAAAGTTAAGGGTTAGGTAATGTAAGGTGTAAAAAAATTATGAATGAAATCAATGACTATATTCTAGAATAGAATATATTAGTTATATAATAAGACGCGATATGTAATCCAGTTATTTGCGCCTCGTACGAGAACGCGTGGGTTACAACTTACAACAAAAATCTTATTAGGATTCATGCAATCGGACTAAAATACTAGCTGTAACACATTGACGTCAACATCAAATTCTCAAAGCCTTAAAAAACATAAAGTTACATAAATCTATGAATATAGAACTCTTACGTTACGACATGAGTAACCGCGCAAAGGTGAAAACAAACAAAAGATAAAACCGGTGAAAAAGTAGAAATGACAGATTATAGCAATTTAAAAGAAACATTTTGATTCATTTAGTATGTAAGCCACTTTTTTGTTACGGAGAATTTGATTTTTAGCTTTCTTACTTTGTCCTATTTGTAACCAACCTAAAATTTCAATCTGTATTTCAACACATTGCCGTCTTTGACACGGAAAAAAAGTCTCTAACAAAGATATTTTAAATTACAATTTTTCCCCATCAAAATCTTATTTTGGTTACACAGATTGTCGCCTTTGATACGCACAATAGATATACGCATGAAAGCTATCTATACTATATTGTAATTGTATAACCACTGCTAAGTACATATTTTAATAACTGTAAGGAATTATTTTATATAAAAAGGCGCATTTAAAAAAAAGTACTTAGAAAATAATAATAGGTATGTCAATACAGTTTTTTTGTATTTAATATGACGAAAAAAAGTAAAAAGTAAACTATGATGTCAAACAAAAGTTAATTATTCAATATAATCTGTTTAATGAAGTGAATTGAAGGGCATAATGGCTTACGCATCAGTTTACGTTGCGCGTCTTGGACTCGATTTACACTGGGATCTTTCTTTCTTTTTCTTTTAGCTTCACGCTGTATCCTGAGAACCTAGTGTTAAGACACTCCGTTCTCTTTCAACAATACCGTTACCAACTTTCCGCCAAATTGAGGCATTGAGGAGTGCTGAGTGGCGGAAGTCAACGCCGCGCTTTATCTTTTTACCAGACCCAAGAAACGAACATACTACATATTATTTAGAATTTTAATTTCCTGGAATGGGAATCTAACCCACAACCTGTCGCGTTTACAGTGGCACGCTTGTGCTTCTGCGCCACAACAGGCGTGCACTGGCGTTATATTAGTAATATCGATTAAATGTCAATTAAATATAATCAATCATTTTTAATTAACTTCAAAAAAAGGAGGTTCGCAATTCGATTGTATTTTTTATGTATGTGTTGCCGCATAACTTATTTTTAAAATGATAGCTAGTGCTTTTGAGTGGGGCCACCATTCAGATCTAACGAGTTTTTATGTTATACGTAACATTTTTTTTTAGCATTTTATTTGAAGTCGGGTTTTGTTTAGTTATTTTTATATGATTAAATTTAATTATGTATTATAATAGAATCAGCATCTCAAACATCTAATCGATAGCAAATAATGTCATAAGTTGTTGTTTCTGTGTGCCACACACATATGACATACGAGGTGTGTTCAAAAAGTAAGGTGACTTTTCAAATTTGGCGGGCAACGTACTTTCGATTATCGATTTTTTTATTTTGTTATGTTGGTACACTCTTCCCGAACATCTGTACCAAGTTTCAAGTGTATAGCATTTTTTGTTTGGTTGGGAGAGGCGTAAAGGTTATAAGTGTTTTGCATGCTCGGCGATTTCTTGCTATCGAAAAATATGGATTTGCATCAAATTTTGTGTAAAAAATAAAATAAAGTGCTCCGAAACACTTAAAATGTTGACAGTGGCATACGGTGAAACTGTTCTGAGTAAAAAAAATGTTTACAAGTGGTACAAACTCTTCCAAGATGGCCGGGAAGATGCCAATGACGAGCCTCGCTCTGGACGCCCAAGCACGTCAACAACTGATGAAAACGTTCAAGCAGTGAAGAAAATTGTTCTGGAAAATCGTCGAATCACTATCAGAGAAGTTGCTGAGGATGTTGGTATATCGCTTGGCTCGTGCCATGAAATTTTTTCTAACGTTTTGGGCATGAGACGTGTGTCAGCGAAGTTTGTTCCGAAATTGCTCATCATTCATCTTTGCTGGTGAGAGATTTTTTGGCCAAAAACAACACCACAATCATGCCTCAGCCACCATATTCAATAAATATTTTTTCTTAAAAATACAAAGTCACCTTACTTTTTGAACACACCTCGTACATATATCAGTGAGAAAGGGTAATTTTTAGAGAAGCCGGTATATTCAGGGAACTTTTTTAGCTCTCACACCTGTCTTGACCTAGTTTTTTTTTGCTAACTCAATTACAATTTATTTACCATTTTAAAAATTAAGGTAAGCCGGTGGGAACCGTGTTATATGGACACCTCGCCACTGAAATATATTTTTAGTAATACATCAAATATAAAAATGTATTTATTATTATTTTACGCGAAACTCCAACTCCAAATTATTTCTGTTAACAAAATATTACAGATAAAATTAATTTAAAACAAATCTGTTATTATTATTAAAATTCTCCCTTTTTTGTATTTTTGTATTAAATAGTTATTTATATTCTAATACGAGATGTATAAAAACATTTTAAAAAATATTACTTACCCTTCTCCTCTCGTCCATTTTTGAAAATAAGTTATTGAGTTCACTACTGTAGTTATTCTGTAAAATGAAGCATTTTTTTATATTCCTAAATATTTATAAGAAGTATTACTTCTTTTCGTAGAAATTTGTAAAAATCTCTCTACAGAGATGCTAACAACATAAATAAGTTGTAACAAGCGTATAAGAATTTCGACGCAGCCGGATATAGAACGCATGGCTTAGTGGTCAGAGCGCTTGGACGGTTTCCAAGAGACGCGGGTTCGAGTCCCGCTGCGTTCAAATTTTTATACGTTTTCTAAATATGTTTTTCGTTTCCGAAGTGTGGGATTAACACTTTAAAACTTCAAAAGTATTACTTCTTGTTTTTTATGCAACTCGTTTGATTAATCATTATCTTTTTAATGGCGATGTAAATGCAACAATAAAACAAGAGAGTGTCGTGGCGAAGAGGCACAAGCGTGTGACTGTAAACGTGACGGGTTGTGGGTTCGATTGCCACGCCAGGAAATGAAAATTTTAAATAATATATAGTATTTTCATTTCCTCGCTCTGGTAACGAGGCAAAGCGCGGCGTTGAGTTCCGCTGTTCAACACACAATGCCACAATTCTAAGGAATGGAAATGAAAAAAAGAGAACGAAGTGTCTTAACACTAGGTTCTCGAGTGAACAATGGTCAAAAACACAGCATAATACAATGGTCGTAAGTTCTAATCCCACTTGAGGTTTTATAGATTCGTTGCCCCGTAATACACACGTTACCTTAGCAACGTGCATGAGGTAAATACTTTGTAGTAAGTTTAATATTTATTTTATAAATTATTAACTTTCTAATTTCTGAGTAGGTATTATTATAAAAAATAATGGGTTTCTTCTTCTATCTAAACTATAACTTTGCCGAATTTTATACTCCGCTCTCATAATTTTTCTAATTCAAATTAATAATTATTTATTTACGTAATTAACACAATAGTTATATACTACATTATACACTAATTCCGCAAATAAAAATAATGAATGAATGAATGTATGAGAATCAAAGAATGATACTAAAATTTGCGTAAAAAATATTACTTACACATTCTTCTTCTACTTTAGCAATCTTACTGCTAGTGTCCTCTTCACTGATGCTCTCCAATTTTATCGATTCTATTCGCCGTTGCATATCTTCATTGATTAACCTACAAATTATAGAAAATGTAAACATGTTACATTTTTTTGTATACTCGTACACGATTTATTTTCATTGGCTTGACGAAAACAAGTCTAGATTCAAATTCAGTTATCTGAGAAACTTTTGTATGGATTTTGAAAATAATGATTTTAGAACAGTTTCTTTTGTGTATTAACAGTCTAAAAATTATATTTTATTTCATTTTTAACAAAATATATCTTAGTAGCTTTTGCTTACGCATCAGAAACAAATATTTTAAAGGAGCCCTCGAGCTTATAAATAAATTTTAAACAGAAATAGATGCCCACGGTTGAGAATAATAGTTTTAATTTTTTTTTGTTTTTTAACTTAATTGCACTCAATGTGAATCGCTACATGTCATGCATCCACATTCACAGGTTAACTGGAAGAAATCTCTTGTAGAGATTTCCATTGTCCACGAATTTCTTGATTGTTTTTGTTTTGTTAAGTGCAATAAAGAATATTCATAATATATGGAAAAAATGTATGCCATACAGCAAATTCAATATTTAGTACTGCATTTTTTCTTAATCTCCGTACAAAAGAGACTAACAAATGATAAATAATTTTACGAAAAAAGTAATAAGCTACTTTTATGATACTATGCAGAATATTTATTATACATTTATCTATTTAGATATAATAAACACAAAGGTTATTATTAAAAACCAATAGCATATTTTTTGTGCAAATCTATTTTAAATGTATAAATAATTGCTGTAAATGAGGAATAAAATGTAAAATAATAAATATACTGAATTATATTTAATGTTTTTCATTTTACCCTTAACACATTGAAAACATTCCGTGTCATATCGGCTTTTGAAGACTTTCCGTTCAGGCAGAGTGGTGTGTATGTGCCTTAGACTACTTCATTATTTCTGGCATATGTCATATAATAAAAAATCATAATTTTTATGATAATAAAAAAATATATTTATCAAGGAAAGAGTGTATATATCTCACAATTGAGTGTCATATCAGATATCATATAAATTGATGCCTACCAATGCCGAGGGGTGAAAATTTTAATTAGGCAATAAATTTACTAAAGTAAATTTAAAGAAGCCAGTATATATTTAGGGAACTTGGTTGATATTTAGTATTTTGACTATCAAGGTTTAGTGATGACCTTTTTTTTACGGGGTTTTAGACATCAGAACTTTTTTTTTTGCAATTTTATACCATATACATTTTTCTGGTGACCTTTTTTTTAGCTATCACACCTATCTTGATACCTATCTTGATATACCTTGATGTTTTGCAAACTAAATTACAATATACAGCTATCTAAAAAAAAAGTTGGCCAGGAAAATGTGGTTTCCCAGCAACCTTTTTTTTTAAGTCCTATACTTGCATTTTTAAAATTAAGGTAAGCTGGTGGGAACCATGTTGTATGGACGCCTCACCAGTAATGCCAATAATTTACTGCAAAATGTATATTTAAAAGTTTTGCTTGACAATAACAAATTACTTGCACTGAAATTGCAGCAACAAAAATATATATTAAATTTAAATAATAAAACCTTACCTATTTAAATATGTTTGCAGTTCTATTTCTTGAGATATCCTCTTTTCCTCTTGTACATTCCATCTTTTCTTTCTTGCCACTCTTATTTGAGCAGCTATATCGTCACCAAAATTCAATTTTTGTTCACGAGCTAGGTCATTTGCTATAATTACAAGAGTTAATAGTCATTTAAAATACTATTTGCATGATTATAATTAAATGAATTTAATTATTGTAAACCACAAAAACTAACCATTAATCGCCTTTCTAATGCTTATTACAATATTTAAATATATTTTCGTCAGTCTCTCGTTTGTACTTTCACTAATGTTAGATTTTAATAACAAATATTGTTATAACAAATAACTAACTAATATTTACATAAAAAGTTCAACTTACTGATATTTAAAATGGTATACATATATAGTAAAATCATAGTTTGATTATTTTAGAAGTAATATATCCATAAATTGCATACATTTAGCTTTTTTAAAAAATCAGGCCATGCATTATGCCTATTATAATATGTACAAAACATTGTTAGCTCACACAGTTCAGTTGTAACAAAGGAAGAATGCACACTAATACAACAATAAAAATGAGTTCTAGGACCTATATTATATGCATCATATAGCAAGATTTAATTCAAAATTAAAAAAAATGGTATGGTGGAAATTGAAAATAAACCTATCTTTATTGTAAAATTGTTATATTATTCAATTAATTATAGTACTGTAAATATTGATATATGAGTAAATAGAACATTTTTACTCTCAAATTGCTATTTTTAAGATTTGTATCATATGGTATTTTTTTTGCCTTACCTCTATGCAAATGTTTGATAGCCTCATCATAACATTCTAACTCAATCAATGCTTGTCCTAAAAAGAAATGTCCTTTCACTTGATTATTGTCGATGTCAAGTGCCCTCCTGCAATCCTGACAAGTGGACTCCCATCTCTTCATTTTCAGGTGACATAATGCTCTGTTTGTAAAATATGTGGCAACTGATGGATTCTTTATCTAAAAAAGTCAATAATATAACAATATGTTAGGTAATAATAATTGATTTGCTGCTATTTACCTGTGACCAATATAAACAAAAAATAAATACCACGAACACAAAATAAATTGTGTAAACTCTTGTCAATTTTTAATGTCATATTGTTAAGATATTTGTATATTTAATCTAAATATAAAGCAATACTCACAATGGCCTTAGTATAACAGTTCATAGCATCTTCAAATCTACGTAGACTGAAAAGTCTATTTCCTTGTTCTTTTAGCTCCTTATCGGTCAAGTTAGCGGTGGAATACATATGCTTGCTCATTGTTTTCACTTATTTTAATGTCTGTTTCTTAAATATTTATTAAAAAGATGTCATTATAACACCAGTCTACCAGATTTCAGTATCTCTACTTTTCACAAATGAAAAATAAAAAATATTTTCCCCCGAATACGAACGTTCGTGTTAACGTACAGATAAAATAAATCAAGAAATTGACAAATGACAACTTCACAAATTGACTAATTGACAGGTCTTATTCGACGTTTCGTTTTACAAAGTAAAAGTTTTTTTCTTTATAATATTAAATTAGTACTTTAAAAGATCTACATTTCATTTATAATTTCGTATTTAAAATTTTATTAAAATATGAAAAAAGTTTGTTATGATTTATCGTAAATTTTAAATGTAATTAATAATACATACAAAATATTATTTTTTATTTTATTATATTTGTTATTTGCAGAGTTGGTAAGTAGTCAAAAGATATGTATGTATATCAAACAGTTCTGTATTTTTTATGCATTTTAAACAGCTTGTTCAAACTGACACTAATCTATATTCATTTGGATCATAGAAACGACCATATGAATATAAATATTGAACACATATTAACCCTCTTAGCGTGCACAGTCATATAGATAGTCTGCTATTATTTCTACATTACAATTTGCAAATCATATATAAATATCTTGCATATTATATTACTATAGCATAAAAAATATTTACAGATTTATAGATTTTTTATTTTAAGCAAAAAAAAAAAACATTTTTAGGTAATTTTATTTTTTTTGTAAAATAATGAATGATCGAATAATTCTCTTTTTTTTCAAGATGTTACTTTTTTCACAACTTCCATATATTAGCATTGGCGGCTCCACGTTTTTCCAATTTCTCTTTCAAAACAGTTAAATTTCGAACCTGAATTTATAAATGTTTTTTTAACTAAAATAAATTTATTAAAATATTGACTTAGGATATAAACTTATACATACAGTTTCCATACAAGATTTATAAGATTTTTTAGTATTTTCTTTTAAGCCATACGGTTTAAGTATTTTTTTATTGGTTTTGTGATCAGGTTCTTTTTCTTCAACAGTTGTCTCTGGGCTATTTAAAGTATTAATTTCTAGTCCACTTATACGGCCGGTGCGGTTATCAAACCGAAGTACATTTTCCTGTAACAAAAAAATAATTAACAAATACGGCACAGAACACACTATGTCCGTAGTCTATGGGCTCAAGTTTTTAAATTACCATATTTCAATATATTTAAAAAAAAACAACTGTACGATTTCTTAATAAAATACTATATTGTCTATTAATAGAATCGTAATTTGAAATTTTGCATATAGGCTTCTAGGGCAATGTAGGGTATTGCGAGAGGATTTCCCGAAATTGTTACTAGCACAGGAAGAAACGGTATTTATCATTTTAACATCGAGACTACAAAAGACGTTATGAAGAGTAGACAAAATAAAAGGTCATGAATATACGTAACTAAATAAAATTGCGTCATTTATAAGAGTGATGAACATTTATTTTAAGTATATTTATTTACCCGTAGCTTTTCCAAATCCACATTAATCTTCAGTCTAGCAGCCATTTCAGTTCGCATTTCCTCTACTAAGTACGCCCAATATTTATTTACGCGAGCACATTCGCCCAGTTGCGTTAAAGGCAAATAAGACAAAATACGTTTACTGGCAACTAATGGAAGCATTTGAATCTAAAATGTTAAATTATTTAATCCTATAAATTATACATACTACCTATAAGTGGGAATAACTTTCTTATATATTACTAAGTTCTACAGTTTGGAAATATTTAAATAAACACAATTCTTAAAGGTCCTGTGTACATATATATTGAAAAAGCATTTTCGTTGCGCCGTTCCGATCAGTCAAGTCAGTTAGTCCTAATGCAACAGTCTCTAGGTACCTGAACATTCTTAAAAATAGGTTTATAGATATCAAAAAATCACATCATTTATTTGCTCTTTATGATATAATAATTATATTGCTATACAACGTTAAGGAAGGAATATTAAGGGCTCAAACGGTGAATTTATATGTAAAAATATGAATTTGGCATTCAAATCCCATAGTACTTATAGTATCGACAGTACATCATCTTACTTTATATACATAATACAGCAAAACATCAATTCACCGGAGGGAATTTAAGATACTGAGGAATAACAAAGAAACAATCGACACATTAGAGTTGAGCACTTATTAAACGTTATCTCCAAGGTTCTGCATTTACATACAAAACACATAAAATACAAATGTACTTACGCATATTATAAACCCATAATATTGAATATTTATGCATTTAGATAGAAATTTTAGGTATTTACCCGTAGAACTGATATTAACCATGTGAAATTTATTGCAAAAGCATACTGAAATACATAGTTTACGACCGGTTAACATAATATAAGCCAAGCTCAACTAACAACTAACAAATAATACTAGACCGGATAAATGAAAATGAATCAAAATGATCTCAAGAGTGACCCACAAAAATGTATGTATTTAGTCGTTGTCCCACGTTGCGCCACGTTGGGTTGCTGCCAATTATAGTAAAAATAAACAGCAAATATAGGTAAAATTCATACACGTGCCCATTTAGGTAGGTAAAGACATTTACTACCGAACACTATTTTCAAATATATTTAATAAAAAAGATTGCTAAATAGACTAACAAAATCTACAGTGTCAATAGCTTCCGCTGTTGGTCGATTTGACTTCCAAAGTCTCTTCTTAGTGCCATCCTTGTACGTATACTCCCATTCCTCTAATTTCATACTATCTTTAAAAGACTTTATTGTTGATAACCACAAAGCTAAGTTCAACTCTAGCTGGAATAAAAAATATTACATACTTACAGCAAAAACTTCATTTTATTATTAGAATAAAGCTTTTACTGTAATCACATACTCGTATTTCTCGCTTTTAATGCAGTGGACAGAAATAATCTGATTTTAAGACACTCTGCCTATAGTGGCGCAGAGGCACAAGGGTGCGATTGTAAACGCGACAGGTTATGGGTTGGATTCCCACTGCATGGAATGGAAATATTAAATATTTAAAATAATTAATATTTACTATTTTCTGGCAACAAAGGAGGCGCAGCGCAATCAGCACGCAATGCCTTAATTTGACGGAAAGAAGATGCAAATCTTAAGAGAACGGAGTGCCTCAACCCTAGGTTCTAAGTTCCCTCTGCCTACTATGTGCGGGATACAACGTGTGAAGCTAAAAAATAGACATTCTGTTTTCCACTTTCTTTCTAAACTTCACATGCCATAAACAAACCTCTTTCTGTGCTTGTCCAGGCAACGGAGCCTGTTTAGTCTCAGATGTTTGAGGGAAGGAGCTTTTACGGCGGGGTGCTTGATCTTTTTTTGGCTGTGAATTTATTTTTATAAAATATTTAGGTCACATATTATATTGACGTTTTAATCAAAAAAATTGCATTGAACCTTTACCCGCACAGTAGGGTCAGCATAGAGAATTGAGTTATCAGACACTCAGTCTTTCACATTTTTAATTAGGTATTAATATTTAAGGCAAAGCATGGCGTTGAGCTCCGCCACTCAGCACGCAATGACACGGACACGGACACGGAAACGGAAATGTTAAAAGAAAATTGAGTGTTAACAGTCGGTTCTCTGGTTCCCTTTGCTTACCCTGTAATGTGCGGGATACAGCGCGAAGCTCAAAAAAATAATATACCTAATATTAGGTAATAATCTATATGACAAAAAACAGAACTGTGGAACCTCATCGATAATTAATAAATATGCTTCTTTTATGAAATACGACGATACGATTAGTATTACATGACTAATATACAATCATATAAAATGGGATTATAACAATAAAATGAAAAATAGTTATCGTACAGGTTCAGATGAAATTATATTTTTTTCTGCCGGAAGTTCATGGACTAGAGTGCATTCTTCCAAATTTTCTATTTCTAGTTCTTCATTTCTTTCATATATTGCTTTTAAATGCTGCAGCACTTCCCACAAAATTGGACCACCAGCTATGGACAATAATTCCGCGAGGACGAAATAATGTTGATCCTAAATAAAAATATAATGTGACTTAAATTATAACGCTATATTTTTACTAACAGGCTTTTATTGGCTTCATCTGTTCATATCTATCAACGTATGAAAACAATATATATTTTATGAAAATGATTATAAATGTGCTCTTTTTAGTTTCATCTTTAAACTATTTTGTTATATCCTTTATGTTAACTTCAGCTGTAGCCCGCATATAGCAGAGTAGGCAGAGAAAACTAAAGAACCTAGTGTTATGAGATTCCGTTCTCTTTTAACATTTCCGTACCCCACTTTCCACCGAATTGAGGTATTCGAACCAACAACCCATCGCGTTTGTAGTATTGCGCCTCTGCGCCACGGCTGACCTCAATATCCTTATAATATATTTTTAAGGTCACGTGGGTAAACTAAATATCATATTTAGGTTTCGTGTCATTCGAATTGTAGGATTATAAGTATGTTTTATTCATTTATTGTAAATTTGTGTAAATTTTTATTTGTTCATTTAATGTTATTTTAAACTCGCTCTTTAAATATACGGAAACGACGGAAAGTTGTTTTCCTGTGCATATTCTAATTTTTAGTCTTCTAATATAAATTATTCAATAGTACACACTGGTTGAAGAGCCTGAAACCATTTCCGATCATTTTCCATCACTTTTTTCAAAAGCGAACGAGGAAGTGCGGTGCGGTCGTGGTCCATCGGGACTTGATCATAACTACTCCATGCCTTTGATCTAATGAAAACATTTTTTTGTATATACATATACTACATAACTGCTAAAATATCTTTTGATATAATTTAATCTGAATAAAATACTATAAATTTATTATAAACCAAAATAAAGTTAGAAAGGCTATACGGCTGGTTATAACACAATAACATACGTATACCTGACCTGAAATATCATAAATATCGTAAAAACATAGTAAAAATATATTGCGGAGGCAAATAACTTAAAACTACAACATTAACTATAACCTTATTATCAAGTTTTACAACATTTAACAAATTCCTACCCGCATGTTGACATCACAGCATCCTTAGGCCTACAATTCCATATAGATTTCAACAGAAGGCTGACAGTTTGAATATTCACATTGTATAGTAAGCGCAAAATAAATTGCTTCTTATGTACCCAAGAAACATGCGAGAACCATTCTTTAGTGTCTACTAAATATTTACGGAATTCCAAAGATTGTAATTGCGTATCTTTTTCTGAGCAATAGAAAGGATTAAATTATTTATTGTAAACTTTACATAATTTTCTTATACTATTATTATAATTCAGACATCATGCAAGGCTACTATGTAAATATACATAAATGTATGTTTCACGCTTTATCCCGCATAGCAGGATAGTTAGAGACCTGATGTCAAGACACTCTGTTCGCCGTTTTCCCCTTGAATCCGAGACATTGCGTGTTAAGTGATGATAATAGTTATTTTAAGTTTTCATACCCAGGTTTTGTAATTGTCAAAGTAGAAAATTATTAAAAACAATACCTACAATGTATAACTAGTACTATTTATGTTAATTACCATAATTGAAGACAGAGTGTATTGCACCGTCAATCAAATGCACTTGTCTCATCATCTCATCAAAAGAAGCCATTATATTCATTTGAATTTTGTGTTCATAAACACTTTTACTTTTTTGATTGAACTAGTGAGATATTTTTGTCAAACATAATATAGGTATATTCATAACAGACCATAAGCAAAGAGGTACACTATTTTTTATTTTTTTTATAATCTCTACATATTCCTATGATGGACATAACACTAACATTTGAATATAATTGCGTACAAGTGACACGCATGATTGCTCACAATTTTCCTACCGCGTACTCTGATCCCAGGGTCAATATTACAATGGCAGTTATATACATACTTTATGTACGTTCCAGTTACGAATCTAAGGATTTTCTGACACTGTCAGTCAGAAATTGTCATGGCGCGTGTTGACACGCGAATGAAAACGACTTCTGTTAAATCCAAAAGTGCCAATATTTGTAAGTTCCTTTTAATCATTGGTTTAACAACTGTCGTGGCTGTTACGTATTTTATATCAAAAGGACCGTTGGATGCATTAGGTGATCCTTCCGATCAATTTACTGTCAAAAATATCCCAAAAACCTACCAACGGTTAGAAGGTATCGATCCTGATGAAAGAGAAGTATTTCATGGATTCAAAACTTCTTTTCTACCCCCTGAAGAAATAATACTTTCGAGAAGAGATTCAGTCAATAGAGCTGAGACCTATGAGGGTAACTCAACGAGTGATATTTTTATATGGGACACAGAAGGAAAAAAGCGCAATGTCCCGACTAGAGTGAAACGCAGAAGTCATTTTACATTTACTTCTCATGATTACGAGTAAGTTAATTTATTTACACTCAGTTTTTTAGCAACTACTTATTCAAAACTATTTTTTATGAGCAACTAGCTTTAATAATTAACAATAAAAGATTTTATAGGTGTTATTTTCAAGTTAAGCTTTGATATATTTTCATTGCGGTCGTTTTACTAAAAAAAAGTCAACGACAATATTCCGTGTCATTCAATATAACAAATTGTGTCCACGTTAATCATAAAAAATAATTATTCTTTTTACGATTAGTCAAAAAGATCCAATTGATAATTCAAAAAGTGTCGAAAATAATAAACGTATCGAAGAAGATGTTACAAAAGAGAAAGAAGATTATGAAAGTACTTCTCAAGAAGAGTATGATGAAGAAGGAAATTTACAAAGGTAATAGTGAAACTTTCTAAAAAGTTTAAACTTAAAATATAATTATATTCTGAAGGTTAAAATTTCTTTTTAAATTTAGTTTACGTTGTAGTTCTTATCGTTCTGAGTAATTGAAAAAAAATGTTATATATATATCATATAGTAATTGAAAAAAAAACATAAACAATATAAATCCTTACGTTATATAACATTATTTAATAATGCAGTCTCCATTGCCAAATAATTATTCAAATATATATAAATTTTTGGGTGGCGGAAATTTTCATAAAGCTCCCAAAAGAAATTTTCAAATAGAGATGTTATCATATATCATATAGTAAAAATAAATTGTAACAAGCGTATAAGAATTATAAAAATTACTTTCCTTGTTACCAAACCCAATAAATGAAAATACCGAATTTTACATTTCCTGGAGTGGGAATCGAACCCTCAACCTGTCGCGTTTTCAGTCGCACGCCTCTGCGCCACAGGCAGGAAAGACAGCAGAAAAGACAGGCGACAGGCAGGAAAATTTACTTAAAATAAAAAAAGTCAAAGGACTATCTCCTTTCATATTTTACATTCCGATATACTTAAAACTGCATTGTGACTTTGTAAATTATATATAGTTATTATTCTGTAAACCAAGTTTTAGTATATAGAAAGCATTATTAAATTTATTATCATTCAAGTGTGATTCATCCCGAAATATACGTCGACCGCGGCCCGCTAGATGATGTCGAACAAACCCGCCGTCAACCGGAACTTGAAGAAGCTGAAATGGGATCCGCTGCCCACGTTTACAAATCAATTCGTTCATATACAGGTAATTTTTAGTTATATAAAAGATTAATAAAAGTTACTCTTTAGTACTTTTACACCCCTACGGTTTTACCAGTGAGTAGACCTAGTGTCAAGACTCTCCGTTGTACACTTTCCGCCCCAAATCGAGATAGTGCACATTACTATTACATTATCTACGCAAGTTCTTAATTTAACATGTAATATATTTTTATAAATCGATAGAATAGTAAGTTATGTAGATATATTGTATAAATACACAAAATTTAATAAAAATTAACGATAAAGCTACATGAAAGTATATAAGGGAAACGTGTCACATACGCTCGCTTTAGGTCACTGTCCACGTGGCCGTTATAATTTGCCAACTCGTATACAATTGTATCAAATGGATAAACGTCAAATTTATTATCCAATTGACCACGGAACCGAAATAAGTCAAGTTCATGTGTAAACCATATTGAAATAGTTGTAGCTACCTAATACCTATATGATAATTAATAATAATCATCTCTTTATCTTCTCATCATTAAGAAAAAACATAGGATCTCTTTTAATACTAGGGAACGTAGGCAAAGGCATTTTTATAACGCATAAGAATAAAAATATAATTGATACACACACCGCCGCGTGAAGTTATTGTAAGTAGCTCTTATTTTCGGTCTATTCTATAAACAACCTATCTAAAATTCTAGCAAATTGAAAAATGAGTATCTAGAATCAATGAAGATAAGTAGAAATATACAATAAAATGTCCATTTATAATAAATTAAGGCTCCTACATTTATTTCAGAGTTTCATTTTCAGGTATTCACGCATTTTGGAAAGGTCAGGGTGACAAGAATACTATAAGACAAACACAAGCAAACATAATGAAACAGTATATGGATGCAGAAGCCGACCCATGTCATGATTTTTACCAATACGCTTGTGGAAATTGGCCTGCATTAAATCCTATTCCCGCAGACAAAGCTGGGTAAGTTACGATTTATAAAATCAATATATTGCTTAATCGCTAATAAAAATGTAATTTTACAGCTATGACACTTTTGAAATGCTGAGGGAGAATTTAGACACAGTGTTAAAAGATCTGTTAGAGTTCAAGAAACATGAACATGTACAAGCTCAATATCCCGGCCCACATTTAGATATAAACACTGACACATTGCCGCCAAAGAAAAACTCAGTATGTCACAGTGATGTTTATAACATACCTGTAGACATTATAGTAGATCACTCTAAAGAAATCACAAATCACTCATCACTCACTCAAGATAAAAATGTTTATGATATTAATAATGTAAAAGAGAATAAATCAGAAATAATCTACCGTATACGCAGATATTTAGATAAAAAATCGAAAGAAATCAAGAAACCAATATCAAAAATAAAGCATAAATCAAAAACGAATCTTAATCTAAGCAATAAAGTATTTAATGCACATAAAAATGATTTAAGTAGTCATTCTAAAAATCATTATTCTAAAACAAGAAGAAAACGCACAATCCACAACCGATTGAAGAATAATAGATATTGGGAGAGAGTGAAACGAAAAGAGCCACTTGAGAAATTGATACTGAAATTGAAACAATCGCATCATAAGTCTCATAGTGATCCGGCAAACGGAGATGCTGCTTTGAAAGCAAGATTTTTGTTTAAATCATGTATGAATCACGATATTTTACAAAAACGAGGACATCAACCACTTTTGGATTTATTAGATGTGTTTGGAGGTTGGCCTATTTTAAAACCAGACTGGAATGCACAAAATTTTGACTGGCTTGAAGTTATGGCTCAATTAAGACTTTATAATAACGATATTCTAATATCTGAATGGGTTGGACCGGATATTAAAAATTCTGATGAATTTGTTATCCAATTTGATCAAACGAGTCTTGGTAAGAAATATTATTAATATTATGTAATGTTATTAATCATATGTTAACATACATACATTTGTATTACTGAATCTATTGGAAATTTATTTGTAATTTTCTTATTAAACCCATAATTTTATTAATTATTTTGAATAAATAAATGTTAAAAATTCTACGAAATATGCATTATTCTAGGTTTACCCACACGAGATTATTTCCTACAAGAACAAAATCAAATATATTTAGATGCTTACAAAACATATTTGATAAAAATAGCTTTATTGCTTGGTGGAGAATCTGAGCACGTTAAGAAGCACGCAGAGAAACTTATTGATTTTGAAATCAAGTAAGTAATAAAATGGCTATAATATTATTACTCTAATTCCATATTACCTACCAAAAAAATACTTTTGAAATATAAGATAGGTATAAACAAATTTTAAAATTAAAATACTTATTTTAAAACATTAAAATAACTCAAAAATTTTAACCAATACGGCTGCGTGTCAATACTTTGTCATTCAATAATTTCTATCTCTAAGAAAAATATGTCATTGCAGATTAGCAAAAATAACTTCAGCACCAGAGGATAGGCGGAATGTGTCAGAACTATACCGACGGATGACCATAGAGAAACTTGAAGGCTTAGTACCCGAAGTGAAATGGAGACAATATTTGTGTATTGTAATGAATAGGACGGTGCAGCCACAAGAGACTGTTGTATTGTTTGCCTTGAACTACGTGAGGGTAAATATTATGAATTCAATGTAGCTTTATCTATATATGTAGCTGTTAATACACTGTTTCTACCATAAAATGGCGCTGCAAATCGTCAAAAGACGACATAGACTATATTTTTTCTCTACGTAAGAAAACTATATAAAATTGTATAGAAAAGAAAATTATTATCGCTTTAACTTTGGTTCGATAAGATTCTTGCCAACGTTCACTATTATATAATTATCATGCCATAAAAATATTATACAGTAATAAATCAATAAAATATTTTATGATAATTATGAACTAGAGATTAACATAATATGATTAAACTTCTTTAAATTATCTTTTATTAAAATGAGAAAACCGTAATCATATATCCTTTCATATATAACATTCTATTTCATCTACATTAGGTACTATATTTATATATTTATGCTATTTTGTGCGATTGTCATCAGCACTTAGTTCAATTGATAGAGAAGACGGATCCTGACACTTTATCAAATTACCTTCTGTGGAGATTTGTGAGGCACCGAGTGAACAACCTGGACGATCGATTTCAATCTGCCAAGCAACAGTGAGTACGAAGGTCATTTTATAATGAAAAAAATTACAATAACTTTCAATTTACAGCTTAAATTGGACTAAACAGGGCATACCTTTCCGGTTATGAAAATAAAATAATTCCTTTGAAAGTACATAGTATGCGTATTAGGAACAAAATAGAGTTTAAATACTTATATTGGATAGTGATTTAGAAAAAACTAAAACTGTTCCTTTTAAACTGCATTTTACTACAATTTTTTACGGTATCATCTACAATATCTTTAGTCATGTTATGAAATATAATAGTTTTTATGAATGCTAAGCATCTCTATCATCATGACACACCTATAAGATCTTTTTCAATAATTATTATTTTATTGCTATTAAAATTTACAGAAAGATGATTCGTCATTTCATAATAATTGCAGATCAGCTTAAGTCAAACAGATCTTTAATTATTATGTTCAATTTTAACATTAATATGAGGGAAAGAAATCACTACTTTTCAACAACTACTATATTTTTTTGTATGTTACCGCATAACGTATTATTGGGTGAACCATTTTTTATATAATATCCAGGGCGTCTGATAGGATCACATTTAAATTTAGTTAAGACCAGCCAAACAATTTTTAAGTAATTCATAATAATATTACTTTTTAGTACGATTTATTAATTCTGTTTTCTTTTTCTCTTTTTTTTTAACTTCACGCTGTATCCCGCATATAGCAGTATAGGCAGAGAGAACCTGAGAACCTAGTGTTAAGACACTCCGTTCTCTTTCAACAAATCCGTTCCCCACTTTTCTTTTTTGTAAAAATCTTAATTATTCACTTTTAGGTTCTATTATATTCTATTCGGTCGTGAACAAGCACCCTCAAGATGGAAGAACTGTATATCCCAAGTCAATTCAAACATGGGTATGGCATTAGGCTCGATGTTCGTTCGGAGGTATTTTGACGAGATGAGCAAAAACGACACGCTAACTATGACGAGGGAAATTCAACAGGCGTTTAGAGAACTACTGCATATGACTAATTGGATAGATGATGAAACTAAGAAACTAGCTGGACACAAAGTAGATACAATGATGCTTAGAATTGGTTATCCTGATTTTATACTAAACAAAAAGGAATTAGATGATCGCTATAAAGAAGTCAAAATACACCCTGATAAATATTTTGAAAATATACTTAATATATTACAACATTTAACAAAGATGGAACAGTCACGGTGGGTTGTAATAACTTTACAAGTCATTTACAGATGAGAGATTTAGGAGATAATTATTAAAACAATTATGAATGTTTTTCAACAGTATTCTAAATCTTTTAAGCAAATATTTAATCAAATTGGTTGCATATGGGGAAACTAGAATTAAATTAATTATATGATGCTTTTTTTATATAATTTGATATAAATAATATTTTACTCATAATAATTTAGTCACTACCATTTATCATTAACATGTGCATGTCATTAATGCTGGACTAATTACACCAGGATAACGTAAAACTTACTTTAAATTTTCTAATGAATTGGAAAAAATAACAACGCATTGGCGTCTTTCAACGTATTTCATTCCAGTATCGGTCAGCCAGTCAACAAAACACTATGGAACACAGCGCCGGCTGTTGTCAATGCATACTATAGTAGAAATAAGAACCAGATAATGTTCCCCGCAGGCATATTACAGCCACCGTTCTATCACAGACATTTTCCAAGATCACTCAACTTTGGCGGTATAGGAGTTGTAATTGGTAAAATATTTAGTTTTTCATAGTCTCTATAGACTTATATATTTTAACTATAAGTTTTAGCTTTAACTATTTAAAATAACTAGCGCCTCCGTTAAAGCGTTAACAACGCGTTGTATTTAGCTATGTATATGTCACTTTATATAAACATGGATATCAAACCATGGTAGTTTGTGTAACATTTATTTTATTAATTTAATATATTGTTATACATTATTTAAAAATATATATTATCATCTGCACACCTTTTCTACATAAACTATAAGTGTGCCAAATTCCATGCTCCGCCGTCCGCGTAATTTTCGTAAAAAGGGATACTAAGTTTTTGCTTCTCGTATTTAAATATAGATATTCAATTAAATGAAATGTAATAATAATTGTATTTTTTAAACAGGTCACGAAATAACTCATGGGTTTGACGATAAGGGTAGATTGTTTGACTGCGAAGGCAATTTACATCGTTGGTGGTCAGACACCGCGATAGAAGCGTTTCATAACCGCGCACAATGCCTTATAGATCAGTACGGGAAATATATTGTTCCTGAAGTAAATATGAAATTGGATGGCGTTAATACACAAGTAAATAATTATAAATTAAAAATAGATAATAATTTTAGTAAAAATTGTAAATATTTTTTCAGTTCTGTTTTATTATTATTTCTTATTTGAAATGTCGAATTTTCACTAACCGCCATTTGTTTGTTATTGGGCTGTTTTTTTTTTTTCAATATACTAAATTTATGGATTGCTTAGGAAATCAAATAAAAAAAAGCTAAATAAATGTCGACAATTCTATTTAATTTTAACAAAAATATATAATAATAATGCGTATGAACTTTCTTAGGGTGAGAACATAGCAGACAACGGCGGTGTGAAGCAAGCCTTCCACGCCTACAAGCACTGGCTACAGCACCACGACTCTGCCGATGAAACTCTACCAGGACTCAACCACACTCACACTCAACTGTTTTTCTTAAATTTTGCACAGGTAATAAATAAAAAAAAAGCTCTCGTATATTATTCTTCTCAGGAATTTTTCTTGCAATAATGCATTATTTTACGGAAACATCCTAAATAAAGTGAACTCGACTGCTTTTTAACTTAAATACAGACTTCGCATTGTAATATAAATAGACTCATAAATATTAATTATTTTAAGCAAAATTACATATCTAAAAAGCTTGCATATATAAAAAAGCTTGCATTGAGTGACTAACAGACAACGTAAAGGTGAAACTATTGTTCTTAGAAGGCTGAAATTTGGCACGTATATTCCTTGGGGAATATGGGGGAGCCTATAAGATTTGTCGAAATTTCTACGAAAACAGGAAAAAGACGGATTTTTTCTTTTTATAGTCACAAGTCACGAGATTTTAATACTATATAATTACTATTTTTCAATATAAAAAGCTAATATCCAAAGTTAAGAATTGTAATGTATTCCAATTCATTTTTTAAGGTATGGTGTGGTGCCATGCGTCCAGAAGCAATGCGTAATAAACTAAAAACAGCGGTACATTCCCCAGGAAGGTTTAGAGTTATAGGTACTCTGTCAAACTCTCACGATTTTGCAAGGGAATTCAAATGCCCACCCGGATCTCCCATGAACCCTGTAGATAAATGTAGTGTATGGTAAGGTCTATAATTTAGAAATAATTGTATTTAATGTACTAATACTAATGAGACCTGTCGTGTCGCAGAGACACAAGCGTGCGACTGTAAACGCGACAGGTTGTGGTATCGAGGAAACGATAATATTAAATAATATTTAGTATTTTCGTTTCCTAGCTCTGATAACAAGGCAAAGCGCAGCATTGAGTTCCGCTACTCAGCACGCAATACCTCAATTCGGCGGAAAGTGTTTAACAGAAGCGTTAAAAAAGAACGGAGTGTCTTAACACTAGGTTCTCTAGTAGCCTCTGCCTACTCTGCTATGTGCGGGATATAGCTTGAAGTTTAAAATACTAGTGTTATTTTTAAAAGCTAGACTGAAACATCGAAATGTCATTATATGACTATATTTAATAATTTTGTTGTATTTATATTAAAAAAAAGTTTTTAATAGAACCTTTGTATTTCTTTTCTTATTATCTCTTCAATTTTCATAAATTTATTTAAAGCATTGTTATTAAAGAAATATATTTATTTATTTCATTTCTATATTAGTATACATAATTTACTATAACATTTTTTAATTAAGATTCCTTTTAACGTGAACCTCGATGAAAAAACAAGTGACATTAAAAACTTTATCTAGTTAAAGAATTTAACCTACTAAAGAGTTAATATCTAACCATATTTGAAATACCAGTATGACAAACAAAACAGTAAAGAAATATCTATATAATTAAGTAACTCCTTAATTATTTTACTCTTCACTTTTATAGGGTGTGAACCACCGCAAGTCTTTTTATAAAATATATATATATTTTTTAAATAAGTTTAATACGTTATTTTTTGTTCCTATCGTTGAAGTTGTAATATTGATAAGATTCTTGTAAATAAACTTTTATTTGTGATAATTTTGTGTGTGTTTTATTGAGTTCCATTAATGTTGTACAACTATATTATTTGTAGAGTGTAGTACTAAGAGAGGATTTCCCAAAATTCCAACGAAAGATATCAACAAAAGCCATAAAATTCAAACAAATGAGGTTGCGGGCAAAATCTAGTTCATATAAAATTTTCTTCGAAATCGATAAGGATTCGAAATGATAAGCTAAGACAAAGTTATATATAATTTAACTAAAATTTGCAAAGCTGTAATGAGTAATTAGCGAATAATTAGAGAAGAATTATATTAGACAGACAATACATTTCGTTTATACATAACTTAATATTTATAGTTTAAACCTTGAACAATAATATACAATAATTAAAATTTTTATATTATGGTTTCATTTTTATAATGTTTTCATGACTTAATAATCTTTATGAGTACTGAAAGTGTAAAATAGTTTAATAGTTTTCTACGCCAAAGTACGTAAAAAACACAATCAATATATTTTGTTCAGTCTTACAATTAGCACGTGTCACAAAAATGGTAAGAGCAAGAAAATACGTTGTTAAGAAACATTTTCAAGGCATGCCAAAATCTGACGACTTTGACATAGTAGAATACGAATTACCTCCTCTAAAAGACAAGGAAATCCTCGTCAAAGCCGAATGGATGAGTGTAGATCCTTATTTACGGGCCTTTAATACAAGCATTGCGGTCCCTTACGACCAATTTGGCTATCAAGTCGGCATTGTTCAAGAAACAAAAAATCCTAAATATCCAGTTGGTTGTCGGGTTATATCGCACATAGGGTGGTCTGATTACGCTATATTAGATGAATCAATCCGCACCATACATGTGTATAAAATTCCAGATTTGAAGGGACTTCCTACTGAATTAGCACTTGGTGCAGTAGGAATGCCAGGCGCTACGGCATATTTTGGTTTCTTAGAAATTTGCAAGCCTAAAGCTGGTGAAACTGTGGTAGTAACTGGCGCTGCTGGAGCTGTGGGTTCAATTGTTGGTCAAATAGCGAAAATAAAAGGATGTAGAGTTATTGGATTTGCGGGCAGTGACGCAAAAGTGGCATGGCTAGAAAAGGAGTTAGGATTTGATAAAGCTATAAATTATAAAACTGCCAATATCGATAGTGCACTAAGAGAAGCTGCTCCAAACGGTGTGGATTGCTATTTTGACAATGTTGGTGGAGAAATAACAGCTTCTATTATGAGTCAAATGAATATGTACGGAAGAGTATGTATTTGTGGTTGTATCTGCATTTACAATAACCTACCAACAGAAATACCTAGAGCTACTGCTCTTCAATTTTATATTGTGGTAAAGCAGTTAAGAGTAGAAGGTTTTGAAATAATGCAATGGTTTGAACCGGAAAGTAGGTTAATGGAAGCTCTTAACACTATTACTGACTGGATCAAAAGTGGAAAGATTAAATGTAGAAGCCATGTTACAATTGGATTCGGCAATGTACTTAATGCACTTGTTGGGATGTTATCAGGTGAAAATTTTGGTAAAGCAGTCGTAAAAGTCTAAACTTTTATAGCTTCTTTATATTTCATCTTAAAATATAAATGTTTTATTCATTTTATAGAGCTGTGTATGTATTTTTCACAATAAAGGGATATTACGTAATTGCTGTATAATTATTTATTTTATGTAACTAATTCAAAGGTATCTATGTATTATATCGTTTTAATTTTTTTTTAGAAAAATAAATAAACTGATAACATCAATCATCAAAATATGTAATTTGTTTTATATTTTATTACTTTATCAATAGACATAGTTTCTGACTTCAACACTCTGAACGTCATCGTTGCTCCACAACGTCTCTACTTCACATAAATCCCGTGTCGCATTAATATGGTCACGTTTTTCCCAGCGAATTTGTAATACGCGAGCTATGTCCAGCCATAGGAGGGCTTCCAGTACTACAAGAAATAAAAGTATTCAATAAGTGAAAAAATCGCTTTTTGTCCTCGTTTATACGAATCATACATATTATTTAAATAGAACTAAAAGTATAAAATATGATATACTAAATTTTACACTAAGCTTAAGTCAGGAATTATTTTTAAATTACTTTCCAATATATTTACGAAAGGTTCCGCCATATGACACAATTTTTTTTTTATTCTAAAAATATTGAAGAAAGAAGTAATACGCACATTATAAAAAATATACTAAATATTATTATAAATTAGAATTTTTTCTTTCCATAAATATATTATAATTTAATATTTAAATTTCGTATTATCAATACAAAATATACCTAATATTTTTAAATAATTACTTGTTTTTATATCTATTCTTATTTTTCATCGTTATTTAATATAATATACTCACTAAATAACAAAGAGAAAGCCGTTAGAAAGAGTGGGTTTATGTTTCCATTGACAACCGCCATAGTATATAGTAAAGCACCCGTCGTAGGTGCCTGACGCAGAAATATACCCCTTAGCGTTGCTCCTAGCCAAGGCAAATAAAGATATTCACTGAATGGAGAACGCTGGAATAAAAAAAGGCTCAAAATTTCCCCATATTTTAAAATTCGTTAATTTTAGTTCACTTTTTCAGTATTTTAAATGCAGGATTTTTACATTACATACGATTCTATTCAATTCATATTATTCAGGCAGTTTATTACTTTAATGAAAAAATATATAATTATTGCATTTCAAATCATCTCGTGATTTGCATAATAGTATAAAATCATAATTGTCAAGGTTATATAATAAAATATATGAACATCACCTATAAACTATTGGGTCTTATATATACAATTAATTGTAATAGATGCAACTATTCTGTACAAAAATCTCATGCAAGTAACTAATGATGTCCATTTGATTATTAAATGTTCAGGGCACCAAACAAGCAAAATGCTTTAAATTTTAACTGCTATGATTTATCTGTGTGAAATTATTCAAAATGTAGAAGTAAATTTGATTGTGATAAACAGCAAATAGTATGACTAAACCTGTCAGAGTAATTATGTAAAACAAACAGTATAATATGATAACAAATATATATATATTCTTTATTGCACTAACAAACGTAAGCAAGTACATGAAAAGAAATAAAAAATAATAAAGTATACAAGGGTGGGCTTATCTCTTGAAGAGATCTCTTCCATCCAACCTGTGGAAGTGGATGAGTGTCAAAAAAAAACGGGATATATATTTACGTTAAGAAATTCTAACCTTCGTATATGTTTTAATAGATACTTAAAACATGTAATACTCGTATAATACTAATTACTTTCATTTGTTTATTACTAAGTCATAAAAAGCACACGAAAATGTCATAACTTGTTTTATATTTAACGAAGACTTTTCTACTTTTAAAACTTATTTTATGCTCTTTATTCATACATATATTACTTAAAATGGTTAGAGCGCGTAAATATGTGGTCAAGAAAAAATTTCAAGGAATGCCAAAGAGAAGCGATTATGAAATAGTGGAATATGAATTGCCGCCTTTGAAAGAAGGGGAAATTCTTATTAAAACTGAATGGGTAAGTGTCGATCCTGCTCAACGAGTCTATAATATGTTCTTGCCTATTCCATACGATCAAATGGGCGCTCAGATTGGAAAAGTCCAGGAAAGTAGAAATGTTAAATATCCGGTAGGTTCAAGAGTCGTATCACAAGCCGGATGGTGTGATTACGCTATAGTAAAAGAAACTCAAGAAGACTGGAACGTCATATATAAACTACCTGAATTAAACGGTCTTCCAATAGAAGCAGGAATTAGCGAGGTCGGAATGCCAGGTGCTACAGCATACTTTGGTTTGCTTGAAATATGCAACCCTAAGAGTGGTGAAACGGTAGTAGTATCAGGCGCTGCCGGTGGTGTCGGATACATCGTTGGACAGATTGCTAAAATCAAAGGTTGTAGAGTAATAGGATTCACTGGATCTGATTCTAAGGTAAAATGGTTGGAAGAGGAAATAGGATTTGATAAAGCTATCAATTACAAGACCACAGATATTGGAAAAGCTCTTAAGGAAGCCGCACCAAATGGCGTGGATTGTTACTTTGACAACGTTGGTGGCGAAATCAGTAGTATTATTATATCTCAAATGAACACATCCGGTAGAAGTGCCGTGTGTGGCAGTATCAGCTCGTATAATAGTGATCTAAAGCAATTGCCAAAAGCACTTATGTGGCATATACCGACGGTGGTTAAACAATTAACACTTGAGGGCTTCAATGTAAGTCGGTGGGATTCTGAAAAAAGCTGGCCACAAGCTTTTAATAATATTATAAAGTGGATCAAAACTGGGCAAATAAAATGTAGAAGACATGTTATTGTAGGTTTCGATAAAATGTTTGATGCTTTCGCAGGTATGCTAGCAGGAGAAAATATTGGTAAAACTTGTGTTAAAATTTAATAATAAAAATTTAATAATTATTTGATTTTTATAATCTAAATATCAAGCATTATATTACATTTTGTATTATTTCGATTTCACGTAATTTCAAAATATACCTAAAAATAACTAAGCAATAGCAAGTTTGTGTTAAATGAAAATTACTTACCACGTTAGAAGAATTCCAAATAAGTAAGGTGCTAATAAATATAACCAAAGCGTCAGATGATTCAATACACCACATTACCCCTAAAATAAAAAAAGATAAACCTTATGATGTCGTTTTATTTGAGAAAGACAATAAACCTAACTTAATTTCATTTCATTTGGCACTCCGTTCTCTCTGACGGGGTAGTCAGAGAGAACGGAGCGCCAAACGCTACGGAGAAATGAGAAAGACAATAGTAATCAAAAATTTAATAATGCCTAGACTGTAAATAGGCAACTTAATGGGAAATGATAATTTTCTCTATTTTTGTCTACTTTTTTCTATTTTTTTAGTAAAAACTAATTTGTACCATTTAGTCAAATAAAAAAACTCACTCGAAACATCAATATCGTCGATATAAAGAGTTTCATCTTTACTCATTATCATAAAATGTAAGTCAAGTGGTAGAGGTTCTTCATCAAAAGTCACGACTTCTAATTTAATATTGCATACAAAGCCCAAAGTAAAACAAACGAGTGCCATGAAAGAGCCTGATAAGGTTTTCTTCGAGGCAACAGGACGAAGTTGTTCCCCACGAACAAACGATTTGTGTATAATATATTCAATGCTTGTGTAGACATAATCTATTAGAGCTCCTACTATGGGTACACTTGATCTAGAAAATGTCATGTACTTTGCAACATTAGAACTATCACCACTAGCCATTTCTAAAAAGCCAAAAAGAATCAATTATAAATGTATAAATATTTCTAACAAATAATTAAAACATAAAATTTGACTTAAAATTGACAATTGTATAAGAATGACAGAAAAAGATTTTCGTACAGAAATGTCTTTAGTTATATTTTTTTTAAAGATTCATTTACGGACTACCGCAAGTTTGAAAAACAAATTTGAGCTTATTGTCCTTCTAATGATATAAATCAAGAAGATACTAAACAAATCTAGATGAAACTTCACAATAATAAAGCTATATTAGACTACAATATATTAAGATTTTGTGTAATTATAAGTACATCGATAAGTAGCTAGTACATACATATTGGTAATATTTATGCACGGAAATTTAACACCATAGTTGGAGCACGCCTCATTAATATGCTGGGATCGTAGATTGAAACCTAACTTGGAAATATGTTTATGTATGGATTTCCTTTTTCTGGTATGATAGAGTGCAACATTGCATTCCAGTATACAAATAAACTCAAAGTATATGATGAATATGATGATACTCAAAGTATATGATGTCAATGAATATGATAATAATAAGATGCATATGAATAATTAAAAGCCTACGTTTTTATAATTCTTCATGTCGCCGAAATATAATAAAAATAACTGCGTGACCATAAAATTAGGTTTTTAACGAAATTTCACACAACAGAGGTTATGCTATATAAGGTACGCTATATCCCACAAAAATCAGGATAGACAGAGGGAATCAGAGACACTCACAGACACTCAGAGACACTCCGTTTTCTTTTAACCACACAGGTATTGGTTATATATTGTTTTTTTAGATAGAAGTTACAATTCTTATGAAATTAACACTTAGTTAATACAAAATATTGCATTTAAAGATTTTATTAGTCACGAATATTTATGATCAAAATGAAGACGTTAAAAAAGTGCCTAATCATGACGACTGTTCAGTTTAGAAGGACTTTAGACATTGCTCATTCCGATAGTAATAACATTACCGAATGAATTTTGTACTTTGCCACATCAATTTGTTCGACTTTTTATATAATATATAATATTTGTGCATTTATAAAAAAATATAAATAAAATATATGTAAATTTTGTATGTATTTTTATATACATATAAGGAAATACGGAATGACGTTGTCGCAATACTGCGCGTGACATATCTAGCCTTCAACGATTGAGTCATCTTACGTTAGTTAATTTCGTCCATATAACACGATTTCCACCGGCTTACCTTTTGTAAATTACAATAAATTGATAACGGATTTATTAGCAGATTAGGGATACCAAACAAAATGAAATCAATTTGGGAATGAGATTACAAAAAATAACCTCAACAAAACTATGACATCTAAAGAGAGGTCACCTATACTGTCATTCATATCTAAGCCGGTATATACCAGCTTACCTCTATGTACCGGCTTCCCAAAGTGGTATACTTTGGGTTCCCTAAGGCTTCCCTAAATATACCGACTTCCCTACTAATACACAGTAGATCAAAGTACATACAACCGCAATTGATATATTTATTTACTATTGTTAAGGTTTGCTTTTGTTATGATATCACCATTATCATAATTAAAATTGATATAATATAGGTGCATAACCTTTACCTTGCAGTACAACAAGGAAATAAAATGTAAGTCAATCTTCTGTAATAACATGATAACAGGGAAGTGCTATTATTATCATTTTTAAATACCTACTATATGTATAAATATAATAAATAACTACACAACTAATTATTTAGAAAGATATTTCAAATATATAGATAATCTTACTGCATTATATGCAGAAGTTTCTCAGAATCGATGTTTGCTTACTTCTCTTTCACACAAAAACTACTAATCGGATCTAAATAAGACTATAGTAACTCATCATCATGATAACACATAGGTTACAATAAGAAATTTTGTGTAATCTGTCCATAATATAAACAATCTAGGCTTTAATAATTAAGATTTTAATTCAACAGATACTAGAGATATATAGATACTATAGAGAATGGAGTGTCTTAACACTAGGTTCTCTGGTTCCCTCTGCCTACCCTTCTATAATACAGGATACAGCGTGAAGTTAAAAAAAAAAAAAAAACATCAATCTGGTTTCTTCTAGAGTCTAGCTACCGTTATAGGCAGACTATGATTTTTAATGGAATGTTTCGTTGACATACTTAGCTTGACTTGGTTATCATTTTAATAAATTAGTTAAATTCCTAATCAAAGTTAAAAATTACTATTATTATCAAAAATTGATAAGTCATGTTAGTAAGCGAGACGTACGCGTTATAAATATGTTTCTGAGCATGTTATTAATGAGTCACATACGACAGACCGTCTAGTATTCGTTTGAACGTCTATGAGGTAAGTCCATATATTCCGTAATGTTATATAATCATTTAGGTGTAAAACAGAAGAAAAAACGTGGTTTATTGTTAATTTTTATTTATTTTTAATTTGAGTGTGTTCCTGCAATTGTAAAATTTAAATACAAACTCATATTTAATGTGCACACTTTGCAATGGAAGATTTTACTGTATGCTGTTGCGAATGCAAGTAGTAGGATTAATATAGATTCTTGTTTCGTTTCGTGGATTATTTAGAAACATTCAAACCCGATCAATGTAAGTGTGCCACATATCTCAAACAATTGAACTCCATTAGTCTTTTATTTTTGTGATATTTTGCACAGTATTATAATACTAATTAATTAATTAAAATAATAATTAATTAAATTAATAATTAATTAAATTAATAATTAATTAAATTAATAATTAATTAATACTATAAAACACATTTTATTTTTAAATTATAATCATGATATATTTATTTACAGGTAATTTATTCAAAGAAATCAAAAATGGTAAAAGCACGCAAATATGTCGTCAAATCTAAATTCGATGGTGTGCCTAAACGCTCCGACTATGAAATAGTGGAGTACAAGCTACCTCCATTGAAAGAAGGAGAAATTTTGTTAAAGACAGAATGGGTCAGTGTAGATCCCTACTTGCGAGCACACAGCTCATACAGCAAAGTTCCGTATGACCAATTTGGTTTTCAAGTAGCAATCGTTCAAGAAAGTAAGGATGCAAATTATCCAGTTGGCACCAAAGTTGTAAGTCATAATGGGTGGTGCGACTATTCTATTACGCAAGATCTTAAAGAAGATGCCACAGATGCTATAACATCAAATTTTCTCTATAAGCTACCTAATATGAAAAGTTTACCAGAATCTCTTGGTATTGGTGCTGTAGGAATGCCAGGAGCTACTGCTTACTTCGGTTTCCTAGAAATTTGCCAACCTAAAGCTGGTGAAACAGTAGTAGTGACAGGCGCGGCCGGCGCGGTGGGCTCTCTCGTTGGACAGATCGCTAAACTCAAAGGATGTAAAGTCATCGGCTTCGCGGGATCTGATGAAAAAGTGCAATGGTTGGAAAAGGAACTTGGATTCGACAAGGCTATCAACTATAAGACCGCCAACACACAAGTTGCCTTAAAAGCTGCCGCTCCAAACGGCGTCGATTGTTACTTCGACAACGTTGGAGGAGAACTTAGTAGCATTATAATAGGACAGATGAATATGAGAGGCAGAGTGTCAGTATGTGGCAGTATTAGCGCCTACAATGTCGATCCTTCTCAAATGCCAAAAGCAACGATATTGCAACCATCTATTGTTTTCAAAGAATTAAAGATTGAAGGGTTTATTGTATCGCGTTGGCTCCGTCAATGGCCAGAAGCATTCCTTCAGTTAATAGAATGGATTGAAAATGGTCAAATAAAAACACCTGAACATGTCACTGAGGGATTTGATAGAATTTTTGACGCCTTTGTTGGTATGTTAGTAGGTGAAAACGCTGGTAAAGCTGTAGTTAAAATATAAATGTAATAAGGATTGTCGACAATATTAAATGATTTGAAATTTAGGTTTTACTTGTGATATTATCAGTTAAATTGATTTCGTTTTAATTTATATAATTATAAAACATTCTAACAACAGTGAATATTACTTTATTTTAGTTTATACTAGCTGACTTGAGCTTCGTACCGCCTAACAGACAATGAATGTCCAAGCCTAAATTAGTTCAGCTAACGCCTTTCAGCTGAACAAATTTGCTTTGATGATCGTAATACCATGATACAAAATAAATATTAAAATTACATAGATATATAAAAGTATTTTATTATGATGAACGAGTGTCCCCGTTGACGCGTTAACAACGCGTTGCCTAACAATACACTTTAATCAATAGGGTCGTCGAATCATGGTGATGTCTGTAACATTTATTTCAATAATTTAATATACTTTTAAACATTATTTAAAAAAAATATATTAGTATTCTGCATTCTCATTACATCTCCATATAAACTATAAGTGTGCCAAGTTTCATACCCGAGTAATTTTCGTAAAAAGGGGTACAAAGTTTTTGCTTCACGTATTAATATAATAATATAGATATTAGTAAAAAAAACTTGGACTTACACTATAATGGTATCTAAATAAATACTTCTTAACTTTTCCGCTTATTAAAGTAAGCACACAGTACCTATTGTCAATATACTTTTTCTCCGTAATTTGAAAATATATATATTATGTTGATAACGGGTGTCAGGGCACTCCGCTCTCCGCTTTCTGACAGAACATTGCTAAGACACTCCGCTTTTTGAGAGAACAGAGTGATAGTGAGAGTTTCAGTGAGTCTATTATATTTAAATTGATAAAAGTTAACATTTTGCGTTTTTGCTCTAAAAAAGACATAGGTGATATTCGCGCCCGGCTGTATTTCTACGTTTCTAATTCTGAGTACGGCATATGTAATGGAATTCTTAAGCTGGTTGCGGCAAACTTGTATGGTAAGGGGAGGATAAAAAGTATAAAATTTTTTTTTAAATATCAATGTTGAAAATATAATATAATAATTTGAAATTACGTGAATTCACGTCAGCGCCAACCAGGAATAGAATGTTAAATGACGTGAATTCACGTCAGCGATCACGAATGTGTTAATAAGCATTTTTAAAATAAAAGACAGATATATATATCGTATCTATATATAAATACGTGAAGCAAAATCTTTGCATCCTTTTTTACGGAAATGAAGCGAACGGAGGAACATGAAACTTGGCATACTTATAGTTTATAAAGAGAAGGAGTGCAGAATGCTATTTTTTTTAAATAATGCATAAAAAGAAATAATTAAATTAATAAAATAAATGTTACACACACTACAATGGCTTGACATCCCTGTTTATATAAAGTGACATACAACAACGCGATGTTAACGCGTCAACGGAGGCACTAATTATAATAAATATTTCAAAGTTAGAATTTTTTGCTTACAATATTTATGTAGAGAAATAAGATTTGTTTGTGCTTACTATGTAATAATAGTAATATTTAAATTTTGACCTCAAAAATAGTAATATAATAATTCTACAATAATTTCTTTCAAAATGTTTATGTAAAATTATATTTGCTGCAACCTGCTATTTATTCTGTGACCTAATGACTTATAATAAGAAGGTTATGTTGTAAAGTAAGCAAGGATGTAATTAAATTAAGTTCATAAAAATTTATCTATGCGTAAATCAAGAAAAAAAATTAATTTTGCATATAAAAATAAAAAAAAAATCAATAAAAAATATAAATTTTGGTCCGTTCATAAATGGGTAACATGCGAAAATACATGTAGAATTTTTCGCTGTCTATCTGGTCTGTCTGTCGATATTTCACTATAAGGCGAAAACTACTGGAAATTAGCTTCACGTCGTATCCCACATATAGGGTAGGCAGAGGGAACCTTAGAACCTAGTGCTAAGACACTCCGTTCTCTTTCAACAATTCTGTTCCCCACTTTCCGCCGAATTAATAAGGAATATTATTGATTGGAAATTATTAATTAAAATTTTAAAGAAAACCGACTTCTAATAAAATGCACTAAAAAGTAAAATTTCGCAAAAAACAACAAAAATCAGTTTTGTCAAGCACTCGTATTAATTTTGTACTCTCCTAATGCGGATGTGCAATTAACGAAACCATGAGTAAGAACACTACACGATATCTATTATGATGTAGATGACAATATCTATGATAATAAACATGACAATGGAATTGATAATCTTACAAAGTACCTAGCTACTACAATTAATAAACGTAAACAGTATTATTCTAGCAATTTGTGTTAATTTTATTCTTTTTTTTTAAATTCATGCTGTATCCCGCATTTGTGTTAAACACTCCGTTCCCCACTTTCCACCGAATTGAGGCATTGCCTGCTGAGTGGCGGAACTCAACGCAGCGCTTTGTCTTGTTACCAAACCCAGGAAATGCAAATACTAAACTTTTACATTTCCTGGAGTGGGAACTGAATCCACAACCTGTCACGTTTACAGTCGCACGCCTGTGCCTCCGCGCCACTACAGGCGTCTAGTTAAAACTCCCATTACAATATGATAAAGACTTCATAAGAAAGCAATCTTTTTTTATTTTTTTTAGTAGCTTCATGCATAGCAAGGAGACAGAGAAACCCCATTCTTCACTTTCCACTTGAATTTTCCAATTCTAATTCCACTTTCCAACCTGGGAAATAAAAATAATTGATATATTTCTCATTTCCTCGAGTCGGAATCGAACTCACTACCAAACTTACAACCAAGTACTTATATAAAGAAGCGAAAATTTAGAATATATTATATAATTCGCTATAGTAGCAGAAATGAAAAGTATGTGACTGTGGAATAGAATAGAACAGAACAGAACAGAACAGAGCAGAGCAGAACAGAGCAGTAATGCAGGCAATATGCCACACACTAGGAAAGGAATGGGTGAAAAAGGAAAAATTTAGAATGTGAGTGATTATTGGAGCTAATATATTTAGGGGCATAATCAGCATTTTTCGATTAATGCCCTCATAACCAACAGCATCTGATTTAATTTACTACGATGGCCACAGATTTTTTACTCGCCACATATTATTTTTCTCTCTGACTATGCTAGTGAGCTAGGGATAAAGTGTGACGTTGTATACAAATATATTATTTAAAAAAAACGACCTCGACGAATCTCGACCTGTTTAGAGAAAGAATTTTAAAATTTCTCCAACTCGACAACAATCGAGTTCTAAAACGAACAGAGAGTAGAAAACAGATATATATTTCTAAATAATTAAACTGGGAGAGAGAAAAAGCGTCGTCAAGGGAAAGGAGCAGTTACCAAGAGACAGAGACATTTTCTAGGACATCGACGGTCTTGGCATATAAAATCCAGACTAACTTCTCTTTGCCAATCTTATCTATACCCGGAGATGATTCATCGAAATTATGCAAAGATAAAAAAGAAAACATTACAACCAAATTTGTTTACGAATAAAAACAATGACTCGACTCTATTTTAACCGATTTCAAAGGGCAGGAGGTTATCAATTCGATTAAATTTTTTTACGTGTGCTACCGCATAACTTTTTACTAGGTAAAACAATTTCGATGATTTTATATGACAGCCATTGCTTCTGATGTGGTCCTATGTTGATTCAGTTAAGATCTGGCTAGTTTTTCAGTTATTCGTAATAACGTAAAATACTAATAATTTTTAAAACATATTATATTTTTGCCATTATTAATGTTACAAATAATCAATTAAATTTTAAAAACTACATCACTATTATTTAAATTGTTATGTAGCTACAATAGGTACACTTATTTGTTTTCAATATATGTATCTTGAAGGAATTACCTCCGACCTCTTCTTTCTGATCATATCAGACATTTCTTTTGTCTAATTCCGGTTGACGATCAAGAAATTAAATCTCTTATCAACAGTTTAAAAATGATTGTGCTGGTGCTCGAGATAATGTTTCTGGCTCGTTGCTTAAGCTATTTGGGTATTATAACTCCTACACCGACCTTCCTTTGTAACCTATCCTTCGATACTGGTGTTTTTCCTATGAATTTTAAGCTAGCCGAAGTACTTGCAATTCACAAAAATGGTAGCAGGGACCTTGTCAACATAATTTAGACCTATTTCTATATTTCGGCTCGTAAAATTTCTGGAAAAAAATTGTATTCTTTCTAATTCACAATTTGGATTTAGATCTCAAAAGTAAACAAGTGATGCTATCCTCGAGCTAACCAACTTTATAGTCACTAATTTGGAATGTAAAAGGACAGTTTTAGCTGTTTTTCCTGACTTAGCAAAAGCTTTTGGTCTCAGTTTCCATACTTATTGGAAAGATAGAACGTCTCCACTAAGTCTTCTCTCAGATGACCTGTAAAATAGGTATCATAGAGTAAGTGTTGGTGACCTTTTGAGTAGAGACCTTTTGGAAAATTGCGAAGTTCCCCAGGGGAATATTTTAGATCCCACACTCTTCCTCACTTAAGTCAATGACTTATGCAGCTTATAACTATAAAATGGGAAAATCATCGCTTTTGCCGATGACAGTGCCCTTCTTTTCAGTGCTAACTCATGGGATGAAGCTTACGAGTGTGCACAATTAGGGTTAAACTCAGTATCCTTATAATTAATAAAAAATGAACAAAAAATTAATGTAGATATACCAAATATATTCATTTCTCCATCTCGGCATATACTAAAATTGAACCTCCTCTACCTTTGGTCGTCTATTCCTTTAACTAACTTTACTAACAGCTGCTCTTGTCCAAATTTAGAAAGCGTTAAGTTTATTAAATATTTAGGTCTTCTGATAGATAACACATTAAGCAAACCCCCCACATTGATTAGCTTACTGCTTGCTAACTCGCAAACTTGTCTATACTTTTAGAAAATGACGTCATATTGCCAGAACCTCTGTATTACAAACGGTATCCAATCCTTACTATCCTACAGTATGAGAATCTTGGGGTGGTGTGTCCAAATCCACATTAATTGAACTAGAACGCGTCCAGAGATCTTTCAAATACTCAGACACACACACACACACCCAAGCACGCGCGCGCGCGCACACACAAATATACACGCGCACGCTCGCACGCCCACTCGCACGCACGCACGCACACACGCACGCACACATTTATTATATATTTTTTATTATTATTATGTATCTCGATACAGGTTCTCGGGTTCAAAGGAACCCGGTCCTTTGGAAGGCTTGCGTGGGGACACAGGTCCAACACGTAGAGGCCCCTTTGAGACAACAATATTTTTTAATCTGACGCATTGACCGGGATCCATTCTTCTGAGCAAAACCACAGCCAATTGCTCGTGAGATGGTCACCGGTCAATGCGTAGGAGCTATGGAACATAAGTGGAAAACTAAAATAGGCTATGGAATGGAGTTTGGATGGACTCAAGTACTGGGCTATTGATTGAGATCTGGCCGACGTCCGCCTTTCAACAGTCTCAAATTGAAAGGTTAGCGGACGGTGACTCGCCTCCCCACTGGAGCGGCCCCCACAGTTTTATGTAGTGCTCTCGGGCGCACATCGGTGTGGTCGGCTAAGGGTCTTGAGAGGTGTGCACCGGTTTCACCATATCGCGAGTGCGCTCTTCGTGAGCGGTTTCGCTATTACGCAGATTGAGCACTTCCACCCTTTCGAGCATATAGCTCTTGTGCCCAAATTCTGCCGGCTAATGTGAAGGCAAAAGCCAGAGGCGGGGATAAATTACAATTCCTCTGAGGTCTCAGGTCCGTGGGTCGCCACCTCAACAGCTCGCCACAAGCTGCCCTGCGGGTTTATTATTACTATTATTAAAACCCACATGTGCATTTTGATTTACGTTATATTTATGGTATATTCGTTTTTTATTTCTTGACTTTGGATCCAAGCACCGTAATTATCTTTTGACTATAAAAAGTTAATCAGCACAGAGAATTTATGAATTAAAAATTTATATTATTTAAATTTAGCTATGAAAAAAAAATTTAAAAAAATGTTAGAAATTTAACACAATTATATTCATCTTTATTTACTAACAAAATAAAATTAAATTGAATAAGTAGCGAATGAAAAGTATAAAAATGAGGACAGTTGATTGCTTCTAGCTTGTATAATTAGAATTCAACCGCCCTATTCTCTAGTATACGTGAGATCGTCGAGGTAAGTTGGCGCATTGTTTCTATAAAATTATGTTTAAAGTTATTTATTTATATAAATATATATTTGTTTTGCTTTTGATTTGTAACGCATTCAATGATTACATTTCTAGTTGACTTAAGTTCTTGACTATAGATAAATTTACGGATACACTTTCAGGCAAAAATGTTCTTATCTTAAATGGACAAAAAAAAATTTTCTTACGCATTATTATTATATTAATCGTATACCTATCATTCATTACGCTATCAATCCACTTACGTAATAATCTCAAATAAATATTGTAATACTTTAATATTTTTACAGAATTTTTTTGCAGTCAAAATGGTAAAAGCACGAAAATATGTCGTCAAGAAGCATTTCGACGGACCCCCTAAACAGTCTGACTACGAAATTGTAGAATATGATCTGCCTCCTCTGAAAGATGGAGAACTATTGTTGAAGACGTTGTGGGTTAGTGTTGACCCTACCTTCGAGTTACGCAAACAGAAGCAACCAGGTGCCACGACCAGTCTAGTTTTCAAGTTGGGTGAAGTTCAACAATCCAAGGACCCTAAGTATCTTGTCGGTACGGCTGTGACTTTCATAATGGCTGGTGTGACTACTCGGTTATAAAGGATAGTAAAGATCCCTTTCCTTTGGTACATCAAAAGTTTACAACCGTCTGACTTAGCGGGCTTACCTTTCAGAATCTCTTTGGTATTGGTGCTGTGGGAATGCCAGGAGTTACTGCTTATTTCGGTTTCTTAGAACTTTGCCAACCTAAAGCTGGTGAAACAGTAGTAGTGAGACAGGCGCGGCCGGCGCGGTGGGCTCTCTCGTCGGACAGATCGCTAAACTCAAAGGGCGTAAAGTCATCGGTTTCCTGCGGGATCTGATGAAAGTGCAATGGTTGGAAAAAGAACTTGGATTCGACAAGGCTATCAACTACAAGACCGCGAACGCACAAGTTGCTTTAAAAGCCGCCGCACCAAACGGCGTGGATTGTTATTTCGATAACGTTGGAGGAGAACTTAGTAGTATCATAATAGGGCAGATGAATATGAGAGGCAGAGTGTCAGTGTGCGGCAGTATTAGTTCTTATAACTCTGATCCATCTAAAATGCCAAAAGCGACGATATTGCAACCGTCTTTAGTGTTCAAGCAAGTAAAAGTTGAAGGGTTCCTGGCGTGGCGTTGGTCTGATCGTTATGATGAAGCATTCTCCCAAATGGTCGCATGGATCAAGAGCAGTCAGATTAAAGCAAACGAACACGTTACGGAAGGTTTCGACAAATTATTTGACGCTTTTGTAGGTATGTTAGAAGGTGAGAACACCGGTAAAGCTGTGGTTAAAATTTAAATTACTTAATGATTACTAGATTGCGAAGGTGAATTAATAAATACTAATAGATTTTTATAACTAACTTTTTAATTACCAACAACCCTGAACAATAATTATCAGTTATTAAATGAATATTATACACTTTTAATACTTTTTATTACCGCTACTTTTATATATGTCTTATAATAATACCCTATTATTGCATTGTAAAAATTTATTAACTAAGAATTTTTACCCTATAATTATAACTGAAATATACAGCATTAACATTATATATTTTTAAAAGGCAAATACTAAAATAAAATCCATTTTACCTAATTGACTGTTTATTAAGCGAAATATATTTGAAAAATCTATTTCTTACTCTATTTTTTAGTCAAATAAAATACTACTTACTACAAGCTTTTAAAGGTATAATTCTGACAAATTAACGAATATTTCAGATGTTCAGACTTGCATATTTAGTGAATCGACGTACTTACCTATTGACCTTTTCCTGCTGCTTCCCGCATCTCCGTTGGCGGAGACTATAAAACACTTTCCACGCTAATTCTACTTAACAACTTTCATCAAAAGTCATCTAGAGACTAAGATCATGGGCTTTTACCATGGCATATGGCATATTTCATCAGTAGAGACCAAACTCATAACCATCGTACTTATAATCAGATGGTATCAACCGAAAAATTCCCATTTTCAATATTTCTTATAATTAAACCGGACAATTATAAAGTCTATCCATAGTATCCATCATTACTAAGACGGCATTTACTTATATATTATAGATCTTCAAATTTTTTTATGTCAACGAAAAATGTTTATCACGTTGTTTTGCTGATGGTTTTGTTACGGCGCATTTTCTAAATTCCTTATAGTTTAGGTGATCTATTTTGGTGCATCGTGTCTAATCATCAATTATTTTTATGTCAACAGAAAATGCACGTTGTGTAACTTTTGTTATGGCGGCTATTCCAAATTCCTTACAGTTTAAATGGTCTATTAGGGTCCTCCTCTATCAGATGTTCCGAATCCTTATTTCTTTACGTCAACGGTAAATGCTCATCACGTTGTACAAATTTATGTAATGGTGGCTTTTCTAAATTCCTTATAGTTTAGGTGGTCTATTATGGTTATCCATCAGTTGATCAACTTTCCAAAAATAATTATAGCCTAAAGCCTGCCCAGACTTAACAACTACACAACACAAAAATCCGTCCAGTAAATTAAAAGATGTGCGACTACAAACAGACAAACATACATAAAAATTTCAAAAATCATAGATTCGTATTCTATAAGTGTTTTTCCACCCTCCTAACCGGTTTTTTCAAAAATATATTCAATGTACAGACACAAATTTTTTATTTAGTATAAATAATAGATAGATATATGTAAATCTAAAGTTTACGCCAAGAAGCCGACTTCACTGGCACATTTGAAAGAAAATATCCGATACTAAATGGTAGTCTTAAGTAATTTTACTGTCCGATTAAATGAGTGCCGAGAACGCGACGGTCTATATTTAGATGATATTATTTGTAAGAAATAAATCCCCAAAAAATATATTTTAATAATTAATAAACAATTTTTTTACATAAAGTTTACTTTTTTTTTATCGATCTACTAAATATAAAATTTCTTTTAAATTTTACTTTAGATACTCTTTAGAAAGATGTGTATAGAGGTTATACTCGTATACTAGAAGAAGAGAGGTTATATATAAATTATGTAACCGTATTGCGATGGTAATGAATATTATACGAGTATCTACCCAAAGACTTACAAGGAATGCAGAAAATCCATCACAGAGTGGTTAAAAGGACATAATTATTATGAAACTGAGACACTATTACAACACATTCAATGACATCTACACAAATACATACACACACAAACACACACACATACACACACACACGCGCAAACACATGCATGCATATATATTTAAACGTACTTCAAGCAGTTTTACTGTATTTTTTTTAATAACATTTTATTTTGGAAGTGCGGAATCTCCTAGTACAGGCATTATATGCTTAAAAGGAGATTTCTACCACAAATTTCTGTTTTTGTGTTAATTCTGTTTTAAACAAATAAGTTATTATTATTATTATGATACATATACCCTTACTATATGACATTTTTCTCCCTGACTACCCCGATGGAGATAAAGCCTAGAGCTACGTATATATTATTTAAAAAAATGATGTCCTGACCGGCTTAGAGAAATGATTTTAAGATTTAATCAATTCACCACCAATCAACGTCTTCAAAAATCGAACAGAAAGTAGGAATCGGATTGTGTTTCTAAATAACTTAGTAGAGAGCAAACGTCGCCAAGGGATAGGAGCAGTTGCCTAAGGATAAGGACAGTTACCAAGAGACAGAGATAAACTTGGTATATTTAAATAATAACTAGATTCTTTTTGTCAATCTTATCTAGACCCGGAGATGATTCATCAAAATTATGCCAAGATAAAAAAGAAAATACATTTAACCAAATTTGTTTACGAATAAAAACAATGACTATCAACATTTGATATCGGTCAAGCAGATGAAGGTTAGAAGGTTCTTGGGAATTGTAGATGAACCAATTATGATGATTATTTTATGTGATAGGTCGCAGTGGCGAGAGATGAAAATTTTAAAAAGGAAAGCCAGTAGATTTAGTGAAGCCGGTTTATTTAGGGAAGTCGATATATTTAGAGAAGCCGGTATATAGAATGTTAAGTTTTTGCAATCTCACTCTGTATTTTAGCATATTTATTTTCGCAGAACGGGTTTTCTTTGCAATCTCTCTCCAAATTTTTTCGACCTCATTTTTTAGCAACCGTTACTATTTTATTGTAATTTACAAATGGCTTACAAGGTAAGCCAATGAGAATAGTGTTATATGAACTCTTCGCCACTGGGAACGGGAAATACCACTACCACGGGACCAGCGTTTGAATTTAGTTATGACCTGACGGCTAGTTCTTGAGTTATTCGTAATAACATTAATTTCTAATTTATTTATTTTTTTACTTCACTCTGTATCTCGCATATAGCAGGGTAGACATAGGGAACCTTCTCAGATTCTCAGCTAGTGTTAAGAGAGTGACACTCCGTTCCCCACTTTCCGCCGAATTGAGGCATTGCGTGCTGAGTGGCGGAACTCAACGCCGTGCTTTGTCTTGTCACCAAACCTTCCTGGGTTATGAAAATACATTTCCTGGAGTAGGAATCGAACCCACCTGTCGCGTTTACATTCGCACGCTTGTGCCTCTGCGCTACGACAGGCGCTAATATTCTAATTTTCTTTTTTAGTATCATTTTTTGTTAATATTTTAATTATTCTTATAACCGGATCAATACATTAATTAAAGAAAGCCAAAGTTCTCATAAAACAAACTATTTATCATATCATCCATTGGTGAAGCGTTATGTCATACTATCTACTTGTAGTTTTTTAATCTTCAAGGTCAATGTTATTTTTATATACATATAACATTTTTTTAAGTCAATACATATGTATACTAATATTTATATTGTTTTATTTTATTTCTATGTTTTATGCATTATTTGATTTTAACTGATTATTTTAAATAGCAATTTCATATTTCATCGCAAATATTTTTTTAATATATTTTTTTGCAATTATGGAGGTTACCAATAACCGATTAAAAACTAAATCATTGTTATTATTTAATTTGTTTTGTAGCTACAATAGTAATACTCTAATTTATTTTCAATATGTATCTTTAAGAAATAATCTTTGACCTCTACTTTCCGATCATATACACATGTATCCTGTATTTAGATATAGGTTATGTTTATTTTTATTTTTATTTATTTTATTCATTTATTTATTTATTTTCATTTATTTTTTATTTTCATTTATTGGCTATGGAACCAAACATCGTAATTAATCCTTAATCCTTTTACCACAAGAAGTTAAATCGCACAATCGGATTGTTGAATTAAAAACTTGAATTATTTAATTAATTTCACTATAATTATAAAAAAAATAATATTCAATACAATTATTATATTTGTATTTGTTTACAAACAAAATAAAATTAAATTAAATGAGTAGCGAACGAAATATATAAACATGAGGCCGGTTGATTGCTATAAAATACAAGTCATACAGCTTAAAAGATAAAGACACTTTACATATAACGTGTGTTATTATTGTATAATCTGAATTCAACCGCTCTAGACCCTAGTATACGCGAGAACGTTGAGGTAAGTTGACGTATTGTCCCTATAATATAATATTATGTATATTTCTTTATTTATATTTATTTCGCTTTGATTTACAATGCAATGTATTGATTATATTTCTAATTGGCTTAAGTTTGTATGAGAGAATATTGTCATCGTTTGTTAAGAAACTCATGTCGCGTTTTTTGGTTTATACATACATATAAAAAAAAGCAATATATATTTTTCGAATACGTTTAAAAAAATAAATAATAAAAAAAAATTAGCTGTATATTTTTTCTTATAAACAAAACCGGTTATATAAAAGTATTCTTTTTGCATCAAAAAATGTTATTCCAACATGAAAATTTGTTATATCCAACATGAACGCCTTTGGTTTCCTGTTTCGTTAATAGTATGATAATAAAACCGTCCTCACCGCTCTAACTGATCTAGCTAACTATAAATGTACGTATTTAACAAGGTGATGTAGAGTTTGCAATGATAACATTAATATATGTATTAATCTATAGAAGAGGCAAATATTTTCTGCTGTAGTATTTCACCTTTACAATTTCATGTATTTTTAAAATATTCACTTGACTTTTTAAAAATACAGTAAAGCGTTATTTAAGAAAATATTACGACTATTGATATTTATTTAAAATGAAATAAATTTTTTACATCTAGAATGTTTACGGATACGCATTTGTGGCAAAAAATATACTATCTTGGAGAAATATACAAAAATAAATTTCATACACGCGTTATGATTATCAATCATATTTATGGGCGCAATTCTATATGTAATTATTTTTATTATTTTTAAAATTATTAATTATATTTAAGATTTCAGCATTTCAGTATTTTAGGATTAGTAAAATGTTTAAAATGTTTACAGTTTAGAGTAACACTTAATATTGTCGTCTGCATTGCATTATGAGCTGACAGCTCGCCACTTAATATTTCTCTAAATATTTATATTAACATGAATTATTGCATTAGTTGTGTTCCCATAAGTTAAAGTAGAGGAGTTGACAAAGCTTTTCCACCCCTTTATTTAAAAATATGTTGCCTGTTGTAAGTTTTTGTCGATAGCTAAACATTCACTCAAGCACTTGAAAACATCAGCCCTTGTAAGTTAAGCTCACATTCCTTTATAGATGTTATTAAGGTCTATTTTGTGGAAGTTTCTCACGAAACCCCACCAAGGGATACTGTGTATATAAACTTTAAGATTTACTTAGTTGACACTCTTCGATTTCTGTATTCAACGCATCAAGTTGTATTTGAATATTAAAGAATATATTTGTAATAAATATTATAAGCAAGTAATAAAATAACTTAGCCATCCTGAAAATGAACTAAGACCTATAAGCCTGCATTTTAATTGTGAAAATGGATCCTGTACAATAATATACCAATATATCGCCGACATCAGAAGTGGGATCACAGCCCCATAAGATCACAGCCCCGTGAGATGACAGCACTATGAGACTTCAGCCCCATGAGACTTCAGCCCCATGAGACTTCAACCCCATGAGACTTCAACATCTTCGAGTGACACGACCTGCACTACCGAGCGAGTGATGGCCCTCCAGTACGAGAACTGCGACGACAAGCGCGGTGAAAGAAACGGTTCCAGCGGCAGCTACACTGCAGCCCGAGCCAGCAGCTGCGCTGAGTACTCCACAAGAGCGTGCACATTTTTCAAGAGAGTTCGACCGATGCTGCCGAGGCCGAGGTGGTTGTGGCGCTAGTCCACATAATAATAGGTATTTACCCTTAGTTTATTTGATCTGAGTTGTTAAAAAATACCCACGATTCGGTTCCTTCATTAGTATCGGTATTTAAAATATTTCGAAAACGTAAGATATAAAATCTATATTATCTATACACTAGATATGTAAAAAAAAAACCTAGTGTTACGGGTCTTTCAAAAGATTTAGTCATATGTTTTAATTGCAATAAATCGGGTCATTTGTCACGAGAATGCGCAAAGAAAATAAGGCGTAACATTATTTTTATCACAATTAAATAATAATTTCAATTCTCGTAGTAATTTTAGTGATTCTAAAATTATTTTGTAATTACAGTCATCGTAAAGAATATTCAGATAAAAATTATTATCGAACGTTTAAATTATTTATGAACAATAGGTTCATCTATTAAAGGCGGTAATTTTACTAATGTGATTATTGGTAACAGACAGTATGTAAAGTTTTGATACTAGGGTCGATTGTTCTTTATTTTAGAAAAATAAAAAATAGATGATTCCGTTTCGGTGCGGTACGGTTAAAGTAGGCAAATTGCCGTGCAGTTTATGAGTATTGAGAATCAAAAAGTTGTCTTAAAACAGAGAATTAAAGCTGTTGTAGGAAATGATAATTGAAGTTTTAGAGTTTATTTATAGAAGGCGATGAAACTCAATTTGATATATTAATGGGGTTTACTATCTTAAAAATACCCGGTCTAAGCGTTACAGTATAGACATCTATTAATCGTGAGTTCATTTTTATTTTATTTATTCATTGCACATAGGAAAACAAACAATGATCATTAAACATTGTCCCACAAAACTGTTACAACCGTTTGCCTGTGGGATCAGCAGTCTCTTTAAACGTTAAGACGTTATTACATTATGATTTAATAGTCAATAAAGTAGAAATACATACAGTACCACTAACAATTTACAACAATGAGAGTAGGTATTTTCGTAATTTTAATTTGAATAGACATTTATCAGACTCCAATCGGATGGCCTTAGGCAGACTGTTAAGTATAAAAGATATTCGTTTTTTCAAAGTAATTATTCATTTTATTTACCTTCAGACGCCGATCGCGTACTGATATTATGATATTCTCAATTAATATTCTAATATGACGCTCTTTATTGGATTAGCTACTGATTTTACTAACCCGATACAAATTAAGGAAATTTAAATATTATCAATGAGTTTAAAAATATTTTTACGAAAATCGAAATCGCATCTCACGTATAATGACAGTTGAGCAAAAAATTAAATTAGAAAAAAAAATCCTGACAAAATTGCACAGTGTCGACCATATTGTTTTTGGTTTATCATTATTTATTGATTTATTGGTTTATCACATAAGTACAGTAACGATAATTAAAAAAAAAAAAAGAAAGAAAGAAATCAATTACACGATAAAAATCCATTTTTAGAAAAATACAGTAGCCATACACATGTATGTTACGATAAACACCACATGCAATATTTATGTGGGAGAAATATAAAATATAAACGAAAGCTACGATTATCGTTTATACATTTACAAAATTGCTAAAAACTTTACACAAGAAAAATTATTATAAAATATATATATAAAGATCGAAAATTAAGTTACATAATTCTTGTATAACATGACAACATCTTGTAGAACATGCGAAAGTTAGGGAGATATTAATAGATTTAAAAATGGCATAATAAGAAATAGCTCGTCTCTATTCAGTAGCCCTATATTAGGGCTATATTTGGTTAAGAAAACGAACGGTACGAACCGACTCCGCGTAGATTTTTACGAGTTAAATTCAAGATAATGATTCTTTACCTTTAATAGTGAATGATATTGACAGCTTAGACAAAGCTCGTTATTACAGTTGTTTAGATATGTGTTATGATTTTCACGGTATGCATCTGGTAGAAGATTCTATCTAGAAAACTGCTTTTGTAATGAATGACATTCGGTCTTTGTAATGCTCCATCCGTATATCAATGCGCTATAAATGCCCCCTTAGTTGGTTATAGAAATAATATGGCTCTAGTTTACATGAGTGATATTTTATTAATTTCCTAATAGCAGAGGTTGATAAATTTGAATCTTATTTTGAATAGATTTACGTATATGAGATTTTCTTTAAAAACATTATTACTGTGTTGATTCAAAGACAACATAAAAATTCTTTATATATTGCTTATATCAGTATGAGAAATTTAGATTCAGAAAATAAATATTATTCATATGAGTAAGAGCTAGCTATGGTAAAGGCCACAAAACATTTTTGACATTTAAATCATGGTCGATCATTTAAAGTAGTCAATGATGGTAAAACTTTAAAAACTTCAAAGCATAAGCGAGACTCAATTCCGAGAGTACATAGCTTAGATTGAGGGTCTTTTACAAAACTTCCAATTAGAAATTTATTACATATGGAATCTTATATTACCACGATAACTTTTAACATTTCGGATGGGAAAAGCCTTTGAAAAATTACGAGCAGTATTAATTTCCTAATATGACTAAGTTAGTTAGAATATTCATTGAAAATTGCGTTATGTGTAGTGTAAGAAAAGGTGTATCGGATGTTAGACAGGTTGTTTTATATCCTATTCATAAAATAGCTATAACTTTCCAAGCTGTTCATACAGATGTAACCAAGAAAATAAATAGAAAAACGAAATGAATTTGAATATTCTTTTGTATTTACAGACGGTTGCACTAAATATGTCCATCTGATTTACACTAATTATCGTAATAGTGAAACTGCCATCAAATATTTTCAAAATTTAATTGCAATACTTACGGAGAAAAGTGTGACTTCGTTGAAATTTAAAAACTTTTGTGAAGGGATTATGAGATCAGACTACATATCGTAACAAAGAGAGCTAGTAGGTCCAATGTATAGGTTGAACGGTTGATAAAAGTTGTAAAGGATAACATATTAATTTTAGAATTTAATAGGCCTTGGCACATATCATTAAAAAAAAAAAATTACAATTAGCTATGAATTGCATAGTTTCAGAGAAAACTGCTAAAAGCCGTATGAAATTATTATTAGGAAAAGTATGTTCCCTAACTGTAATTAAAATATTGCAAATTGACGATGACTTGGACGAAGTTAGTTTGTTTGATATAAAGCGGATGGACGAGCGGTCCCTTAATAATAAACGCGTTTAGATAAAAGTAAAACTGCAATACATGCTTTTAAGGTCGATGATTTTATCGTAATGAGGCGACGAACGCCATACTACGTCAACGCCATACTATAAGTTAGGCTCTAAATGTGAAATGGCAATGGAAATTTAATAAGTATTACCGAATGATAGATACCGGCCAACATGTCACATAACAGTTAGCCGTCACAGTCCTTCAGAAATAAAAAATGCTATTGAAAAATCACAACGACTTACGTCCCGCTTCTATAGCTACAAAAAATAGGGTCTATTTAAATGATTCTAACAACTCAGATGAAATGACCGTATGGGCTGGGAAATCAACAGAGAGTGATTTTCTTGACGGTACCTCTACGTCTACTCGTAATGTTTTAACATATTTAACTTAATGTGTTAATTTCAGTGACTTCTTGATTTGTACATTGACGTGTTTGTGAATTAAGCTTACAGAGTGTGTAAACTTAGAGAGAGTAATGTGCATATATACATAAATATAAATAAATATAAATAAATAAATAAATATAAATAAATATATACATAAATATAAATAAATCCGACATATACATAAATGTCTTGATCTGCTTAAAATGTTTATATATAGTCATTCACTTTATAAATAAATCAATCCTAATGTCTATTACTATTAAAAAAAAATCTTACTCGACTTATCAACCTATTCACGCGCTACAGACAAACAAAGCTTAAATATATTTTTTTATTTCAGCAACCATCGAATCTTTCCAAGCGGCGACGGACAGCGCAGTAGAACTGCCCTGTGACGTCACTCCCACAATTCACGGCGATAGCATGGGACTCGTTATATGGTATAAACAGGGCCACGACGCACCTATATACACGTAAGTATT